>JAXBDA010002799.1:0-39499 GCA_036023075.1 Gaultheria prostrata | reverse complement strand
AAGAGAGAGAGAGAGAGAGAGAGAGAGAGAGAGAGAGAGAGAGAGAGAGAGAGAGAGAGAGAGAGAGAGAAAGAGAGAATGTTTGAGTTTGAGTAATTTACTCTCTTTTTTTTTTTTGAAAGCATTGAGTAATTTACTATCTTGCTATCTGTTAGAGATTAGTGGGAAGAGCTGAAACTTGAGAATGGAGACTTGGGGAAGGGATTGTAAAACAAATTACCGTGATGCATCCCGTAAGTCATTTTTGGGGATTTGAGGGAAAAAAATTTACATGGGAAAACATTTTACCCATCTTATAAGCAACCAAACACCGGAAAATGTTTTCAGTTGAAACAAACAAAGCCTTAACAACGGATAGGTATGAGCATCAATTTCTATTAATCTGTCACCGTACAGGCTGCAGACACAGGGCCGGTTCCACTATGTCCCGATAGGGATTAAGCAAACCCCCTAGGTTAAAAAAAATGCATTAAAACTTTGGGAAAATGACCAAAAAATGGTTAATAAAATATTAATTTCAATTGCATGGTAAAGTTTTTCGAAATGACCATATTCATGACAAGGAGAAAAGAAATGCCACATAAGTGGTAAGCCCTACCTGAATTGTCTGAACTACCCTTAGGCCTTTGAAGCCCTAAAATAATTTCCCTCCTTTACTCTAACACCAGCCGACTTCCCTCAGAGTAAACGATGACGAAACGATGACGAAGAGGAGAAAAATGATGATGAGAGCCTTCATGGGCTGAAGCTGATGATGATAAGGAGCAAGAGCAGACCATTGATAATTTGATGAGGTAAAAGAGAGGTCCTCTTCGAAGAAACGGAAGTCGAACAAATCAAGAGACGTTGCGTATAACAAAGTTTCAGCCATTTCATCTCAAGCATGACAGATTAGATGATATACGAAACCACCTGTATTTGTTCAATTTTAACCCCAATAATAAGGCTTCCTGTCTTAGTTTTATTTTTTTCAGAAAAAAAAGTAGTGTGGAATACAAAATTATATGCTAGTAATAGGGATGTGGGTTCTGCACCCCAAGTGCTCAATGAAATGCTTGTGAGAAGAGTGCACTTGTATGAACCAGATCGATTGGTTCTGTCGTCCAATTAATTTTTGGTGAGAGCCAATTTGCAATTATATATAGAATTCCTTTTGCGAGATTAGATGAACTGTGGATAAGGGGTATAGAGAGAGGAAGAATATAGCAATTCCTTTATTGACAATGTGATAATTCATTTTGTAGTGTAACATTAATGCAACGCTTTTGATTGAGAGTGCAACACAATGACATGCAAGGTGCAATTAAATGTATACAGGGTGCAAGGATGAGAATCTCTTCCAATTTGACCACAAACTAGCAACCTCATTTGGACTAACATGAGTTCAATGATTTTGATTGAGAGTGTAATACAACATCATGCAAGGTGCAATGTAAATGTATGTAGGGTGCAAGGATAAGAATCTTTTCCAATTTGACCACACACCAGCAACCCCATTTGGACTAACATGAGTGCAATGCTTTTAATTGGGAGTGCAACACAACGACATGCAAGATTCAATGTAAATGGACACATGGTGCAAGATGAGAATCTCTTCCCATTTGACCACAAACTAGCAACCCCATCTGGACTAACATGAGTGCAATGCTTTTGATTGAGAGTGCAACACAATGACATGCAAGGTGCAATGTAAATGTACGTAGGGTGCAAGGATGAGAATCTCTTCCCATTTGACCACACACTAGCAACCCCATCTGGACTAACATGAGTGCAATGCTTTTGATTGGGAGTGCAACACAACGACATGCAAGGTGCAATGTAAATGTATACAGGGTGCAAGGATGAGAATCTCTTCCAATTTGACCACACACTAGTAACCCCATCTGGACTAACATGAGTGCAATGCTTTTGATTGAGAGTGCAACACAATGACATGCAAGGTGCAATGTAAATGTATACATGGTGCAAGGATGAGAATCTCTTCCAATTTGACCACACACTAGTAACCCCATCTGGACTAACATGAGTGCAATGCTTTTGATTGGGAGTGCAACACAACGACATGCAAGGTGCAATGTAAATGTATACAAGGTGCAAGAATGAGAATCTCTTCCAATTTAACCACACACTAGCAACCCCATGTGGACTAACATGAGTGCAATGCTTTTGATTGAGAGTGCAACACAATGACATGCAAGGTGCAATGTAAATGGACACATGGTGCAAGGATGAGAATCTCTTTCCATTTGACCACACACTGGCAACCCCGTTTGGACTAACAGTGCAATGCTTTTGATTGGGAGTGCAACACAATGACATTCAAGGTGTAATGCAAATGGACACAGGGTGCAAGTTTGATTTGGATCAACCGAACCATTGTTTAGACTAACAATTTAAAGATAGCAATAGGATGCCCCTTCATTATGCTTCTTTCAACAATGGAGAACAGGTTCTTTGGTGCTGAAAATGTATTTAAAAAGTATTTTGTTGTGGAAATTTTTTTTGACAGCATTTCCCCTATTTTTCTTGCCTCGCCTGGCGTCTCAGCGTCTCATCAGATAGTCAACAACAAGAGCAAACACAACTCATATAATTTAGACTCACGTCGAGTCATGCTCATCCTACTAACAATACATATCCAAACCCCAAATGTCGAGGCCATGCTCGTCTCAAAATGAAACAAAAGTCTTCATTTATAAAATTCATTCAATACAGACATTCACATGTTCTAATTGAAATGAAAGTTGGTCTTCATTAATAAAATTCATCCAATAAGACATTCATCGTCTACCTTAAGCTCTATATACAAGCAAAATGAAAAAAAAAATCTTGGTAACTTGGTCTCTTTCTTCATCCCAGATTAATAGAAGGCATCCTTCTCTCACTGCTCCAACCTCATCCCAGATTAGCAGAAGGCATGAACTTGTTTAGTAGTTTGTTAAGTTGGTCTCTTGCTTCATCTCTTTCTTGGTAGGAAGTCTTTAGCAGCTGCAAATAAATGTATTTAACCATTAGCACAGACCGGGAATGAAGGCTCAAGTATGCACAGAAAATGGGGAACTTACCAAGCACAATTTAATAGCTAAAAGGAAATAGAAGGCTCTCATCGGTGAGACTAACAGAGGATTCGCTTCAGAAGCACACAAGACTAACTACTTACAAAGATTGGACGAAAATACATCTTCTAAGAGAATTTTTCAGATGAAGGTAATAAACTGACAAATTTTGGAATTATCAACTACTTCAACTTGCAGCAGAAATGCATTGCACAGTGAAAACTCTAATAGGAGTGGAGTTGTTGATCTCCCAGCATGCCTAAGATACTTAATTGTTCCAGCTAAAAGCTATAACAAACAAACATCCACATGTGGTCAAACGCAGTGCATATATAACTAATGCCTTTTAGTCGTCTTTGCGGATCCTTAAAAAAACTACACTTATTTTGCATGAATAGCTTAAGTAGGACACATGTCGTATGCTCACAATCCTTTTCTTCAAACTCCTTTATGTTTTCCTACATATATTGCTTCAATTGAACTAATTTTAACGGCAGATGTTCAATAATAGAGAATAACAAAGAATGGTATCGAATCCTGGAAATGAAAATGCACGTGTAATTGCGCATGAATTAGGCATTATGGATCAGAATCCAGCCTATGGAAGCTGCATGGACTAGTAATTCAATTATTGTCTCACACGTGTCAGTGAGCATTTTCTTCACTACAATGCTTCTCTCATATCAGTAGGCAAGAAGTGTGAAGCAAACTTTTTCTATTTTCCGAAATTGAAGAAGAAAGTACAAAAATATACAGAGAAAGAAAACATGAGCACACCTTAACTTTAGGCTAATCAAAATTGTTCAATCAAGAAGCTATGTAGGCACCCAGCTTCCATGGAACTTTGTTTCACAATGCGTACAACCTGGAGGAAAAAGATGATGAAGAATGGTGACCTTTCTGTTAGAGGAATTGGTTCAAACATTTACACAAACACCTGACAGTCAAAAAAATGCTCACAACAATGGAGTATTTCGTCGTCTTTAGTTGATTTAGGTACTCCGGCTTTCGTCATTTCTGCTGCCATGGAATGAGGCTTCGACTATTTGAAGAATGATGTTTTGGCTGATGATAAGCCTCCTCTGTCCATATCAGAGGAGGCTGCAAAGTTCACAGAGAGAAACACAAGCGTGAATGTGTCGGTGACAGCCACCATACGCCGCTTCTCTTCCCAAGCTCCACTGCCTACACCTTGCCCTACGTTCGCTGTCAGAATCCGGACTCGATTCTCTCTCTTCTCGCATTTTTTTTTCAGATCCAAATCAAAGAAAATTGATTGTGATACGAATTCTGTGAATTTGAGCATGGCGTCGACTTCAACAAGATTGTGGTTCTCCAATTTGCTCTCCAGTCACCGGAAGAAGCAATTAAAGGCCAGACAGATCAGAGAGAGGAGAGAGAAGTCGTAGGAAAGAGAGGGAAGGGAGGTCCAGAGGTTGAAGCTTAGACAGAGGGTACTTTGGGGAGTTCACATATAATTTGACATATATGTGGAATTAAACTTTTCCGTTGGGAATTTCGGAAACCATGCCCATATTTTTGGTATAATTTACCCTAGCCACCATGTTTTGGTAAATTTTTCTTCAGTTTTGATATTGTTACATATAATAAGTCATACGTAGCTAAAGTGAATGAAAACTAACTTAAAACAAATAAACTGGGCCCGATAAATTTACAATCTTGGAGCCCTATGCTGACACAACAAGATTGTTGCAAAAGGCAAACAGAATGGTAGACCCAAATACCCATTTATCAGTTGGCTTATATGCGGTTAGTCTCAGGACATCACAATGTGACTGCTTCAACCCCATAAGCGAAGCAAAATTTCGACCAACCTGCTGAGAATTAGGATCGGACTGCTCTCAACCCAACTCTTTTTCTCCTCGAGTGTTAAAGTATCCATTCTATCCGGTGCCGGTCCTGGGCTAAGGTCTAATGGGCCGGCATCTTAGGCCCCCCCAAATAGTGTAAAAATTAAGGCCCCTAATATTTTTTATTACCCAATATATAAGCCCTATGTTTTGTTGTATAGAGGCCCATTTTAAAACCGAAAACGGTCCCATAGACCCAATCAGACTTATTGCATTAGAGAACAAAAAGGGAAGAAGAAAATAGGAAATTTTCTCACAGACGGACCTCTCGAGGCTTGGATAACAGTCTCATGAGGTTGGGCCATCAAATTGTTTGGTGCATTTTTTTTCCTTTGTACCACTTTTTTTTTGAACTGCCATTTTTTTTTTGAGAGTTCATTTTTACAACTTATCTCTGTTAAAACTAAAAAAAACTCTCCTCTCGCGGATCAAAAAAAAAAAAAAATCTCCTATCGTAAACTCTCATCAATCATCTCCTCTATTATACAGATTAGACCATTTTTTGACTATCCTTTCTACAACTTGTCTGTATTAAAACTAAATGAAAACTCTTCTCTCACAAACTCTCGTCAGTCATCTCCTCTGCTATACATGTTAGACTATTAGGTTGTAAAATATGTTTGTATTTTTTTTCAAGTACCGATGGTGATGCTAATATAGTGCATTTTATGGGCTTTTTTCGTGTTATATACGTTTATTTAAGTTTAAAACGTTGATTTATCTGAATTCATATTTTAGTTTTGCATATATTTATTAAAGGCCTCCATTTTCAAACTTCGTCTTAAGCCCCCGGAATATCAGGGCCAGCCCTGATCGTATCTTCATTGATATGAATCTCTGGCTCATACTGCAGGTGACCATTTAGCATAGTCTTTTCCAATGTGCCTCAGTTCTTGCCGGCGGCGTAGTTTCACAATGATAATCCCCCTACATACAGAGTACACGGGTTAAAGCACTGCCCCAGGAGTACCGAGAGGCATTTCCACGCTGAACATGGTACTTCCAATCAATGAAATACCGATAAATACTGTGGGTGGGATATCACGACTTACTTATTGTTGGG
The DNA here is from genome assembly GCA_036023075.1 of Gaultheria prostrata. Classification (NCBI taxonomy): domain Eukaryota; kingdom Viridiplantae; phylum Streptophyta; class Magnoliopsida; order Ericales; family Ericaceae; genus Gaultheria; species Gaultheria prostrata. Next base: position 33,509 of record JAXBDA010002799.1, on the reverse strand, counting down.
TAGTGGAGACAAGTGGTGACCCATTTTAATGCGTGATGCGATTATTTATTGCTCGGGAATACCACGAAGGCAATGCCACATGTACTCTGAAAATTGCTTACGTGGTACTCGTTGGAACTACTAATAATTTTCCTGACTATCAACTACTCTCAAGTTTGACAATTAGATTCTGTTGACAACGGCATGATTGCAAATGCAAACCAAATGGTGAGACGCAAAAAAAATCGCCAAAAAACTCCCAGAAAGTCTAAGTATCCAGAATGGGTACTCATAATGTACTCATATTTCAAAATTAAACGGTCCAGATTTACTTGAAGTGAATCTGCACCGTTCAATTTTGAGTTCTGCGGTCATTCTGGCTATCTATTCTGTGTACGTAGCAGTGCACAAAAACTCCTTTTGTTTCTTCATTTGCCATCCTTTCTCCCATTCCTCACTTCTTTTATAATTTTATTTATCCTAACAAGACATAGGATTCTCCTTTATTTACATTTCCTCCCCCTTCTCACAATCCAAAGGGGCAATTCTTTTTTTCACCCACAGGGGAGACTACAGGCTACAGCTACTACTTCATATTTTTCCATCATCACCTATTCCTTTTTTTTTTTTTATCACCTACTGTAATACTCCCTCCGTCCCAAAAAGAATGTCCAAAATCACTATTCATGCCTTTCGGAAAACCAGATTCAAAGAAAGACTGTAAGTTGCTCACAACAAAACCTAAGAAACACGTCAACAATAAAAATGCCTAAAATGATTTCTTCTTTGGCTACCTAGTAATCGACTACAACCTCAGGTAATGCGAAAATACTGATCATATGTGCGTCGTGCACAATGAATGCTCGATCTTAAATGTACGATAGGGAGCTGCAAAACTATATGGATCACACATTAAGTGTCATGTAATTCTAAACATGCAAGTGATATATTCTCCTTTTTAATCATACATCCAACAAACATGCAAGTGATATATTCTCCTTTTTAATCATAAATCCAACAAAAGATAGTTCGTTTTTATCTAAACTATTGTGTAGAGACTCAAATTTGTGCTTTGCAAAAGTCTACGAGGCAAAACCATGTCTAAAAAGAAAATGAGGGTAAGATTGTCATTAGAAAAAAGTCAAAAAAATGTTTAATACTATGTAAGAGCAAGGGGTAGTTATTTAGCGAGTCCTAACATGATTGTAGTCTTCCATGTTGTGGAATAACACAGCTACAAGCATTTATTTAATGGGTTCAAAATATTACTATAAGCATCGTGCCAAAAAGTATAGGTGAGCATATAACTCTATAAAGTATTTATTTAGAGAGAGCAATTAAAAAATAATCTCCCTGTGACAGTAGTACAATTAAATTATGGTTGATTACAACAAATATGCTATAGTTTTTTTTAAAAAGATAAAAATAAGTACTTTCATACATTATTTGTTGAATATTTTTCACACAAATTTGATTATCCAATTGAAGATTATAAAACTGATGCCAAAAAATTAGAAACTTCACATAACATGTTTACGACGTAGTATCATATCTGGGGAGTCTACCGTGGCCTGCCGATTGATTTTGGCCATCCAAAACACGTTTTAGACGGCCCAAATTTAAGAGGCGTTAAAATACCCAAAACACCCTTCTGCACCCCTCAAATCTGGGCCGTCCGAAACACATTTGGACGGCGAAGATCGATCACCAAGCCCGACCATCCCTAAGAGACAGCAGAGTTCCCAAGTTCATTCGTATCACTAAACATTCATACGGGGAAGCATATAATATAGGCACTGTGGTGCACAGATCAGTATGTGGGGAATAATTATGGATCCCCACACAAATAGTCCAATCGATTTATTAATTTCAAAATAACTTCCAAGTGGCCTTGCGAAACATCCGTTCAATCGAATAACCATGAGCGATTGATCTAATATATCAATTTTTAGTTCAGAATATAGTTTGACCGCAAATTGTATCTCCCATTACCCAAGCAAGTGGTATTAAGTTTAGTTTGACCGCAAATTGCATCTCCCATTACCCAAGCAAGTGGTTTAAAGTTTAGTTTGACTCTCAATCAAGTGGTATAGTGGAGTAAAAACATAAAATAAATGTTGCCAATAATGTCCCATCAGAATTTGAAAAACATAAATTAAAACAGGCAGTGGGGACTGGGTCTCACAATCTTTACCGAACATTTAAAAAAAAAAAAAAAAACCAGAGCATTGCCTTCTTGGAACTATCCATGTGGTTAGTCAGAACCAGAAGTGGTTGGCCTTAGTATTTGACCCCTACGCACATAATACATCAAAAATAAGTAAATAACCCCATCTCATTGAACATTTTCTCTTCCATCTCAAAATAATTTTGCATATTTCACTATTTGAATTGCTTACAAAAATACCTCTATTTTTTAATTTTAAACATTTTGTATTTACAATATGGCTCGTGTTTGATATCTGCCACTTAGTTCTGATATACACACACCAAAAAATAATAATCCATAAAAGATAGGAGTAAAAATTACTAATTTTAATGGTGTTTTGAAAAGCTTAAAATACTTATGAGCTAGGTACTCTGATATACTTATGAGCTAGTTTTATCCTAGCCTATATAAGATCACCATATGGGTTTGGACTAACTTTACTTCAATTTGTTTCTGTTATGTGAATACGTTATAGTTTTGCAACAAATTTGTGGGGATTATCGGTTTGTCTTGAGTGAAGAATCATAAAAGCAAAGAAAAAACTATGAACTATATTTGACCAAAGTTTAGAAAAGTCATACTCCCTCGAGCCCTTTTTTATAGTCCAGTATTCTATTTTGAATTGTCCCTTAACGAGTGTTCATTATAAGAATTTAGAGGGTAAAGTTAGTACATTTCTTATTTTACCCCTAAAAGTATATTCAATTTTGACAAGTCAGCTGTTAAAGTGTAATATAATGTCTCCATGAATGGCAATAAAGTAAAGTTAAAATTAAAATGTAATGATGATGTCAGCATAAAAAAGTAGACTTTATGAAGTCGAACACTTAAAAAGGGACGGAAAGAGTATAATCTAAGCCTCTGGGCATTGTGAATTTTTTTTGCTTTTAGTGAACTTTTTAAAGTTGTTTACATAATTTTTTATTTTCTTGATTCCTTATTTCCTTTTGTTGCGACGAATCAATATTTTAAAAAATTGTTAAGGCAAAACTAACAAAGTTTAGAAAAAGAAAATAGTTTTGGCCTTTTTTGTGAAGGCTTTGATCTTACAAGAATATGCTACTTCATTAATTTAGAACAAGTCTAATACTAATGTTTGGATGTGTGAGATGAAGGGATTAGAAAATGTACAAGGAATCTTGAGACAAGGGGATCGGAGGGAGGCATTATTTTAACTACATTAACGAATTGAAGGGTATCGTAATATTGTTTGCAGAGGAGAGGAACATTTTTTTTTTTCCACAGAAACAGGAATTTTATTTTAGTAAAGATCGGGTCCGAGTAGTGGACTTCCTAGGAGGCAAGATTAAAAAGTCATTGGGGGACAGGACCCCCTAAAGCTCCACCTTAACACCCTATTAGGCATGCTTAGCCAACGAATGGACCACCTTATTACAATTACATTTTGCAAATCGAGGAAGAGAGAGAAGAAAATAGAGAATGTTTTTAGGCCTAGTTTGGCTAAAAAGTAAAAAAAATTAGTTTTTTGGTTTTTTCTTTTCGTCCTTATTTATAAAAAATTTACATTTGTTAATTTTGCATCAAGTTTTCATGATTCTTGATTTGTCTCGTCGAGACGAATCCAAAAAATATAAAATTATGATTGAAACTATTTTTTTTTATTAAAACTGAAAATAAATCAGTTTATTGGATTAATCTGGTGCAAGTGAAAGAGGACATAACTGAAAATTCACTTTTTATGAGTCTCGGAAAAAAGTGACAATTACACTTTGACTTTCTCTCAATTTCCATTGCTGAGATATGGGCATCGGCTGAGCCTAAACTAGATGAAAGATAAATTATGAAGGCTTATTACCATTTTAGTCCCTACAAAATACATCAAGTTTTAATTTCATCCTTATAAAATATTTTGTGTCAATTTCATCCTTATAGTTTCAAACGAATTTCAATTTTGCCCTTTTGTCAAATTAATGATGGAAAATGCTTATGTGGCAAACGGAAAATGCTTAAAATACCAAAAATAATGTTTAAAATACCGGAAAAAAATATTATTCTCCAAAAAAATGATAAAAAATTACAATTTTTTTTTTAAATACCGGAAAAAAAGTCATTAGACAAAAAGTTTATGAAATTTTTCTAATGACTTTTTTTGGAGATTAATCATTCGTATCAACAAGAGGAATCAGAAAATATAAAAATATGGGTCGAAGTTAAAAAAATTCATATAAGACGACACTTGATATAAAAAAAAATAGTAATTCCTCTAGTCGATAAATATGGGCCGAATTAGACAAATAGATTTTCCAAAGACGAAAGAATACCAAATATCTTCTTTTTCTTTTTTTGTTATAAAGTGTCGGCTTTGGCCCAAGGGGTGTTTTAATTTTTCCAACCTTGGTTAGAGTCCTCTCTTTTCTCCCTCCAACTTGATGTACCCATTGTCAAATTTTCTTCAATAAATTTTATTGCCATTTCAAAAAATAAAATAAAATAATGTCGTCTTATATGAACTTTTTTTAAATTCGGCCATATTTTATACTTTTGTTATTCCTCTCGTCGATACGAATGATTAATCTCCAAAAAACCATTAGATAAATTTCATAAACTTTTTGTCTAGTGAATTTTTTCCGGTCTGTTAAAATTTTATAATTTTCGTCATTTTTTTTTTGGAGATTAATCATTTTTTTCTGGCATTTTAAGCATTTTTTCTTTATTTTAAGCATTTTGTGTTTGCCACATAATCATTTTCCGTCATTAATTTGACGGAAGGGCAAAATTGAAATTCGTCTGAAACTATAAGGACGAAATTGACACAAAATATTTTGCAAGGACGAAATTGAAACTTGGTGTATTTTGTAGAGACTAAAATAGTAGATAAGCCAATTATGAATAATCGGATAAGCCGTTCAAGGAAAAAGGCTTGTTTTACAAACTTTAGGGGTCTTTGGATTGCTGTTTTTTTCATTTTTGCATTCTATGTTTTTGGGTGGAAGTACCGAAAATGAGTTATGGGGAAATGAGTTTTTGGTTTAGAAAAAAGAAGTGAGAAGTAGAGGGAGATGAGCATTTTAATTACTCATTTTTCACTTTTGGTTAACAAAACTACCTACAAAATGTATTCTGCACACATTTCTCAAACACTGTGTTGATCTTGTTGCAAAATACATTCTGCACACATTCCTCAAACACTCAACAAATTCATAACACAAACTTGACTTTTTGATTTTTTGAGTTTTTTTTTTTAGTTGATGTATATAAGGAATCGAAAGTTGTGAAATCCAAAAAAATAAAAAAACCAAGTTAGTGAACAAGTAAATAATTAGATTCCAGAAACTGACTTAGGGGGTGTTTGGGAGCTCATTTTCTACTTTTCATTTTCACATTTTTGAATTTTGGATGTTTGGGAGACTTGAGCCAAAATAAATTCTAAGAAAATGAGTTATCCATTTTAGACTTTAGAGAGGAGAAGTGAAAAAGAGGTGTGAAGAAGCTTTTTAACTTCTCATTTTTAACTTTTCTCTTTTTCATTAACAAAAAGACTCACAAAACGTATTCTGTATGTCTCCCAAACACAACTCATGTTGCAAAATGCATTCTGTATATTTATCTCAAATACTCCTTTCAAATTCAAAACATATTCTGACCATAATCCAAAAAGCTAAAAAAGCAAAAAGTTAGAAATGAGAATCTAAAAATGAGGCTCCCAAATCGTCATAAAACTAACTTATTGCGTTTTACGGGACATGCCATTCTCTCCCTATATATAGTATAAACTCAAAAGCCAACTAAATCAGTTCCTAATTTAAGTTAATTTCTTGAACAAGTCTTACAGATAACCACGAAAAATATTTCGCAAATGTTTTACCCCAAACTCTGTCACGCAAAATATTTCAGGGCTTAAACAAGGGTAGGTATTCAATTGCTAATCTATAAATCCAAACATTAGTACACGATATATCAAGTGAATGCAGATTGAGAATTCAATTACACAGGAAATTATGGACTTAACTCCTTCAGAGTTGATTCCAAGTGTTGAAGAGGAGGATCGGATGATATGGATTCCATCACATACTGAAAGAGTGAAAGGTATACTGCTAAAACAGCTTGGGAAGCTATTCGAACTACTAGGCCAACTGTTCCATGGATTCATGTTGTCTGCTATCCTCACCATATTCCTTGGTGGTCTTTTATTCTGTGGTTGGTTTGGCTTTCCACCAAAGATGGATTGGCTAGCTGGGGTGTAATTGAAGATGACAACTGTGTCACATGCTCTGGTGGGGTTGAATCCCACAAACATCGATCTGCTCTTTGAAAGCCAATTTTCTCTCTTAGTTTTGTGGCATTTGATGCACAAATGTGGGTATCAGAATACTCCTATGCATTGGGATGTTATTCTAGAATGGATGTCATGTCGAGCTCGAGGTAAATCAAATTCCACCATTGTTCTCCGGTTATTTTTTCAGCTGTTGTCTACCACTTATGGAGGGAGAGAAATGGTAAGATTTTTCAGCATAAAAGCGGTTCTTTGTTGAGACCAGTATTTTGGCTATTGAAGGGGATATTCGAGCTAGTCTCATGTTGTTTGAAATCTGGCAAGTAAACAGAATGTATAGCAGGTTTTAGTTTCTATTCGTTTATTGTTTTGTTGTCTTTGTTGTATAGGCTCTCAAGGATATTCCTTTGGCTTTTTGTTTTTGGTGGTTTTCTTTTACTGTACTTTACCAAAAAAAAGTAAAGGCATAAAAAAAAAACTATACGTACATGTTTGATGTACACTAAATATTTACCATATTATGCAAAATCTATTTTATGGTCTCACACAAATGATTAGAGCCGTTCAATTTGTTTAAAACATATTCTTAAAAGCCTCTGTAACAAATCAACTCATTCAGATATCGTTAAATGCTTAATTGATTTTCGTCCGATCAAGCCCTTGAGGATATCCGAATTAGCTGATTCTTTTTAAAAAAAACCATAAAATAATCTCTCAAATAACTGGTCCGATAATTAGTATGAAATTCCAAAATAGATCTACTATAACACGGTGTACATTTAGCATCCACCATTTATGGTTGGGCTTTGCATATTTAATTCTTTCCTTCAACTTTCTAGCTTGTGATTTTTATTATTGTTTTATGAGCCCTGTAAAAATAAATTTTATGAGCCGTGAGGGGGATGACGACCAACTCTTTTCTCATTACTAGCATCGGGCATGTGCCCTTCACGTGCTCGTTACCGATCACCGTATTTTATTTAATTATTTCTTGAAATGGAAATATGTTTTTGAATTGGTATTGCAAAAGATTTCAAAAGAAATGTTGCATGTCTAATCTTGTTGAAAAACATATAACTATTCTTCTTGATTAATAATGTCAATTAGTTCAATGAACATATTTCCTAGGGCTGTTAAAAAAAACCGGTGAACCGTGAATCCGGTCCGGACCGAACTGATCCGTGCCTTTTGGATTTTAACCGTGGATTAATGGTCCGGACACGGATTCAAAAAATAGAAAACCGTGACTCACAGTCCGGACACGGATTTTGATTTTGAAACCGTGGATTAACCGATCCGGACCATGAGATTTTTATTATATATAATTTTTTTTAAAATAAATATATAAGTATAGATAAATAATTTTACCACCTTTATAATATTGACAATTTGATATTTTGATATGGAAGGTTATAACCTACTGTGTTTGGAATCGAAAATGAATCTTTGGTATTATTTTTTTGGCTATCTATTTTAATTCCATAATGTTCAAGTTTAGAATTGTTCAATTAATTTGTTGGAATGTTTAATAAACTTTCATTATTTCTTTCCAGTGACTGCTCTTTCTATTCTCTTCTTGATGCTTTATATTATCATCTATTAACTGTACTAGTGAAGTGTTTGTTTCAATGTTGAGTTTGGATTTTTAAATGAATTGATGATTATTTATTAGAATAAGTTGAAAATCCGTGGACAAATCCGGAACCGATCCGTGACTCGCGAATCAGATTGGAACCGAACTGTGGGACTTTTGGATTGGACACGGATTCTATTTTCAAAAAACCGTGACTCGCGGATTATGATTGGATTCATGCCATCCGGACCAATCCGAACTGTGAGCACCCCTAATATTTCCACGCTGCACGTCTCTTCTAATATCAAGCTATCATGATAACGGACTCAATCATTCTTCTTGATTAAATATGTTTTTATCCTCTCTCAAACATTAAGAGGGTTGATATTATTTTCCGGCTATTGTAGGGCGCTAATTGGACTAAAGTTTGGTTGGAAAAAATGTTTGAACCGGACTAAGTTGAAACATTTACATCTAGGAAGTGAAGAAACCCAAGTTGACTTGCCTTTGACTGAATGAAAAGGAGGATTAGTTGTGGTGCATGCAAGTTGATCGGGACATCCCTAATTAATTGTGACAATTTGTCTTTGACCGGACGAAAGAGAGAATTAGTTGAGGTGCGTGTGAATTGGTCCGGACACCCCTAACCATGACAATAAAAAATAAGGTAAAGAGATGTGGCAATTTTTATTACGTATATGTGCTCTGCTAATGTTTGTCCAAAATCTTAACGCGATGTGCATGTAATTTGACTGGATCAACGAAGTGCCGGTGAGGCGGTGAGCATGGGCCGTAACTGGGTTCGTCTGTGTTAGCTCCCGGGATGAGTGAGGCATATATAGAATATAAAGTGAAGGGTATTTTAATAATTCAAAGTCTGGTAGAGAAACATCACAAGTTGCCTCTTTTATACTAGGTAGAATATGAAGTGAAAGGTCTTTAAGTAATTCAAAAGCCTGGTTGGAGAAACAACACAAGTGCCTCTTTTATAATAGGTAATAGATGTGGACGAAAGTTTACTTTCATCAACTAGGGCTGCAAATGAACCAAGTCGTTCGTGAGTTCGGTTTGATTTGGCTCGAAAAAAGCTCGTTCAAACATCGTTCATTAAGTTTTTATTGAGGCGAGGCAAGGCTCGAGCTCGAGTTCGTTAAAAACCTTGACAAACAAGCCTGAACAAGTCAAGGCTCGGCTCGGCTCGATAAGGCTCGTTTATTTTTTAGAGGATTAAAATTATAACTTCTTGTTCCAATTTAATATCTTAATGCTCTATCTTTTTAAATTCTTATTAAATTTCACAATTATTTTGAAATTGAGACTATTTTGTTGTAGAGTATATAAATATAAAACATATATACATGCAAAAGTAAAACTTTATTTGTTGCCTTAAGCCTATATGAGTGTATATATTTTTTTTTCCGTTGACTCGTTAAGGCTCGTGAACAAGCTCAAGTTCGAGTCAAGCCTCGGCTCGAGCTCGGCTCGTTAAGTTTTCACTGAGCCCGAGTTCGTTAAAAACTTAATAAACTAGTTTGAACACAGTAAAATTTAGCTCGACTCTACTCGTGCCCGTTTGCAACCCTACCACCAACCACACTTGCCTACTATGGACGATTCCAACCAAAGCACTACTGTAAGAGTAAGGGTGGGCGTCGGGTTATTTCGTGTCATTTTCGTGTTATGTATCAGAATCTTATTTATAAATTCCTATAACTTTTTTCAACTTATCAGATTTTCGTGTCATGTTTCGGGTCGTGTCGGATTCGTGTTGTCTTATCACGTCAAAAAAGTCCTACTTTTAGTTAAAATTTTATTTTTTTACTTGACTATTCATCAAACTAATATCTAATGTATAAAATTACTCATAGAAATATTTATTTTTAGCTCAACTACATAGATTTATTTTATTTTTCGTATCAGACATGTTCACCCCTATGTAGGAGTAATTCCTTATATAAAAAAAACCCCAATTTGATACTTGGAGAGAGAATCTTCTTGAAGCTTCTTCGCATATAAATAGGAGGCTTTGGTTTTGGGTGAAGATTCAAAATACTACTACTGTACAGTACTTCGTCCCATTCTCCATATCCTTCCATGTCGATCTCTGGTATTCAGGGCCAAATCCTCGAAGTCACCGGTATCCCCCTCCCTCTCTCTCTCTACATGCCTAGAATTTTTCGTTAAAGTAATCTCTTTTGCCAAACATATTGGCAAAGTACTCATGTATTCAAACTATTTGTAAAATTACTCATTAACGCAATACTTCATTGCATTTTTCCATAATAGCGCAATACTCGTTTGCATTTTAAGCCCCAACGCGATCATCCATTGCGCTTTTTCAATTCTAGCGCGATCAGCCATTGTGTTTTTGCCCATGGCCAGTCCAGAAGGCACAGACGTTGCTGCCAGGTGAAAATTGCTGGAAAAACGCAACGTTAGGATTGCTTGCTGGAAAAATGTAATGAAGGATTGCATTAAGGAGTAATTTTACGAATAGTTTGAAAACAGTAGTACTTTGCCAATATGTTTGGAAAAGAGATTACTTTGACGAAAAATTCAGATACCAATATGTATGTATCTTTAATTTGTAACTGGTTATTTATATTGATTTGATTGATTACAGTGGTTGGTTGTAAACAATTGAAAGACACAGAATGGATTTCGAGGCAAGATCCCTACGTTTGCCTCGAATACGGTAGCACCAAGTTCCGTACCCGCACTCACACAGGTTCGTATAAACGTGTTTATGCGTTATCAGATCTGTTGTTTGTTCAAATTTTTTGATTTGTGAATTTTGGAGAAATAGTCGTTGAATTTGTACCACTATTGTTTTTGTAGACGGAGGCAAAAACCCTGCGTTTCAAGAGAAATTCACCTTCACGCTAATTGAAGGGCTTCGGGAACTGAACGTTATTGTTTGGAACAGAAATACCCTCACCCTCGACGATTTCATTGGCAGTGGAACGTTAGTTATTTGCTCCTTGCTTTTGATTTCCCAGCTCCTTTTGTCTCCGAGGTTTAATCTTGAATTGTCTGACCACTTTTTTTGCTCTTTGTATAGAGTTCAATTGCAAAAGGTTGTTTCTGGCGGGTATGACGACAGCTCGTGGCCACTGCAGACTAAAAGTGGCAGGTCAAAAAACATCCCTTCGAAGTCGTTGCGATAAGAATAGTGATGTTTTATATGAGAAGTGTTTCGTTCGCCAAAATGATTTTTGGAAGGAACAGAATGGACATATTGATAGTGTTTGTACCCAAATTCACCTAAATGGGTGAATGGTGATTCTATCTGTATATTAATAGCTACATGAGAGTCTCTCATGTGTAACCAGATGTATCTGCCGACACTGTCGAGTAGGAGGTCGTAAGAAGAAAATAGGAAGCTCAGCTGAATACTGAGCACATAATGCTCCATCTGCGAAACTCTAGATATCAATTCTTACTTTCTCTTGAGACTGAAAATTTCGGATAACTGTCAATGGGAAGAGATGGTTAAAGCTGAAGAATGGCCTTCTTGAAATTATGTAAAATGTATTTCCCCAATTTTGGTTTTCAACCATGTGTTTTGGGGCTTAAAGGAAAAAAGATGACTGATTTTCTTTCACTTCCAGAAATATCTCAAATCCACTTTGAAGATTTTTGATACTTCCTCAAAATCATGTGATGGTATTTGGATTTGAGCTTTATTAAAAATCAGATATTTCTATTATAGTTGTATGATTGTGGATCTTGTTGAATAGAACGCCCCCAGTCTAGAATTGGACGGTTAGGCAATGACGTTTGTTAACATTCTAATGTTCCTTTCCTCGACAGGCATGCAGGAGAAGTTAGAGTTATCTTACACTATGCCAATGCCAATGTAAGCTCTTACGCTGATTATGTTTACATACTTAGTTTTCTAATGGTAACATGAGGTTCTTTCACTTGGTCTAATTTTTGTACTTTTATATTGTTGTAGAAGCCTGCAACAAGCTATGCCCCGTCAGCTCCACCAAATGTAGCACCATCTGCTCCCCAAGTTTCCATTTCCATGTACTCCACACCACCACCAGCATCTTCGGGTTTTTATCCACCAAATGTAGCACCATCTGCTCCCCAAGTTTCCATGTACTCCACACCACCACCAGCATCTTCAGGTTTTTATCCACCGTCGGCTACTGCTTACCCACCACCACCGTCATCTTATGCATGTTACCAACAAAATTCAAGCCCTTATCCATCAACACCTTACACTCCATCTCAGCCACCTGCTTATCCTCCACCATACCCACCGCCTTCAGCTTATCCCCCTCCACCATATCCGCCACCCCCACAGAGCTCATCCTATTATCCTCCTCCAAGTAACTCTTCTTTTCTTTACTCATTCACTTTCTCTATCCATCATTTCATAATTTACCAAATCTTTGATTCTCTTGCAAACAGGTCCGTTTCCTGGAATCTATACTCCATCACACTACTGAGGCAAAGCTGCAATGTATCCAGGTACAAGATCTGCACTACACCAATAGTCAGTGTCCGGGTTTTGTGATGGTGACTTCCCATCCTCTCTAAACTTGAGGTTTACATGCTCCTCTTGACAAATTCATCTGGGGCTTGTTAATATCATTGCTGATATATTTGTAGTTTCGATATAGCAATGTGGGTTTCCCCTCGGTAGTCAATACATTTGCTCCTTGTGGCATGGGGATATCATGTTAATTTTTTCCAGCAACGTGTGTTGATAATAAATGGTGGTAAATGTCATTAGATATGAGAGTTGTTTGTAGATATCGTTTGTGTATGCCAGGTCTATAGAAACACAGAAAACTTGAGTGTTGAAGGCTCGCCCTAGACTTGGTCTTATTGTCAGCTTTTTGAAGATTGGTAAGTGATTTATCGTCTGCTCACTACTGGATTTTTCTATGATGACCCTGTAAGGATGGCAATCGTACCCGACCGATGGTTAGCCGAACCCAACCGCCCGTGCGGTTTTTAACCTCTTTTTTTAATTACCGTGGTTATGGTTTTTGTTTTTAATTTGGAAAAATTGGCTGGTTCGGTTTTATACCCTTAAACCAAAACCGAAACCAGACGCAGTATAATTATGATAATACCCTAATATGGAACTCTGGTGATTTTGTCAATATTTGGAAGATAGATTCATCTTGTGTTAATTGCACATTTGCACTTATTATTTACATTGTTATTAAAAAAAAAAATTGCCCATTTCATATAGTGGATTAAGGTTGGGTGATTAAAAATGTTCACTGCCGGTTTCGGTGAAATGCCGAACTGAACTGGCAACCAATGGTCTTGGTACATGTTTAAATAAAAAGAAAACTGCCAGTTTTGATTACGGTTTTGGTTTTTTTCTTTTTACCAATCTCCGAACCTTAATGCGCCCTTCATGGATAATAGGCCATCGGTTGGACAACTACGAGGTTATCAAATGGCGTATGGTGAGCATAAATACCAAAATATGATTTTGGCTCATTTTCTGAAGTTTTTTTAACCTTCAAAAGCTTCTACGTTGTAGCCATCTGACAAGAAGGAAATTAACAACATTTCTGTTGGTTTTAGATTGTGGGTATAACCGCGTTAACTCTTGTATTCACCCTCGTTAGAACAAGGTGAACAAAATCCTTCCTCCTATTGGTTGAAACATGTGGGTCTCATCACAAAGTGAGGTCATGCTTACCAAAAAGTGTATTGCAGAGATAAACACGACATTATTTTGTGGTGGGACCCACACCAATTCAACCAATAGGAGGTTGAACAAAATTGCACTCCAAAAAGGCAGTACGCTGCATTTGTGGGAGCCATTTTTTTTTCTAACACATTCGTGGGAGCCATTTAGGGGTGCACATACCTCGAGCCGGGCTTATACTAGATACTAACGAGACTTGCATGTCCAAGTCCGGCCCATGAAGAATCGGGCTTCCTTTTATATTCCCATACCCAATCCAATTAAAGTTTTGTTTCTTATACATGCCCAAGAAGTCCATTTATTTTTCTAAAGCGTGATATCACAAATATAAATAAATCAATTACGACGATCACAAAATTAAAATTCGCAACTGGGAATACTTAAAGTTTAATGTTCTCGCAATACTATTAAAAACAAACACACAAAACACTAAGGTTGTAGAAACCCGTGTCTACTTTTAATTTATTGTATTGAGTAACGTTGTTACCTGTAATTATAATAAAGAATTTCACGAGATATGAATTTTTTTTATGCATGCATATCCGTGAGGAGCTAACACCTTGTTTGGTTGCGGTTTTGAGAACCCGGGTTCTCAAAACCCCAACCCAAAAACCCTTGAAAACCGAACAAGGGAAGGTTCTCAAAACCCGGTTTAGAAACTCCAACCGAACAAGGCCTAATTTTAGTTGATCAGGCCAGAGTTTGTGTGTCCTAAGTTGAGTGTGTGGGACCCACATATACCACGGGTCATGAATCTTTAAGAGTTGCAGTTGTTTACTTATTAAATTGGTAGCATTGGGTCTTAGTGTGATGGCATAAAATATATGAAAGAGTAGTAATAACAATTTACTTTGTGGGGGTTCTAGTGCAATTTTGAACTTACATAGTACTCCCTCCGTCCCAATTTTCTTGTCCCTTTTGGGAAAGTGAGTTTTTAAGGGGTGTGAAAATTTTGTATTGTCTTTTCTATTTTGCCCCTAAATCCAGTCAATATTACTGTCGCCAATTTTGTGGGGCTAATTTTTTTACATAAAACTCAAAATATATGCAATATGGATCTTGTTTTATAGATATCAATTAATTTTATTATACAAAGTTTTCAGAATAATAAGAACCGTTATAAAAGTAAAAGATAATGAACAAGCCAATTGAGATGGAAAAAATACTTTTTAAGGGTAAAACTGGAAAGTGACCCTGTTTTGATGGATGTTTTTAGAAATGTGACATATTTTGGAACATCCCAAAATGAAAAGAATGACCAGCAATTTGGGACGGAGAGAGTACTACGTTAGATTTTCCCAAGGAGAGAGAGCAACGTGACCTCTGTTCTTTTCTTTTTTTCCCCGCAGCTCTCTCTCTCTCTCTCTTCTCTCTCTCTCTCTCCAACAAACCCTCATGCTTCAAACCTGAAATCGAAGGCTGTTCTACTCGACGAGAGCTTCAAATTCATCCGAACAAAGTCCAATTTGGTCGATTTCGGATTTCCGTCATTTTGGGGGTTTTGCTCTTTGAGGTAGGATTTATGCTATATGTTTACATATGAATGTATATATGTGTTGATATACCTTTATTTTGAGTTTTTGATAGAGTAATCAAATTATAAGCAAGCCCTAGTCAATGTGTTGAATATTTTTGCTATACATGTGTTTTGTTTGGGGATTTTCTTTACATGGTTCCGGAGCTCATAATTTTCTGAAAATTTTATTGAGAGTTCCTCTATATGTCCTCTTTGTTGGGATAAAATTTCAAATCTAGATTCCATGCTTAGAGCTCTATAGAAATTATTGACGTCGCTGTTGTCAAATTCGGAACGTTGCAAGCAGCACCGACACATTTGGAAAAACAGTCTTTTTTCTTAGCGCGGGTATCGGAATTGCGCACCGTTTGATTTTTCCGAAACTAGACACATATATATTTATGTATATGTAAAGATTGTACCTTAATTTTACCCAAGTACAATAAGTTTTTAGGTTAAAGTTGAGGCTTGTGTGCAGTTTTTGGAATCTTTTGTTTAGGAAGATTATCTTTCTTTAAATGGGTGTACTAGTGGTAGATACTATTAGGCACACCATGTGTTTGATGAAATGCAAGTAACATAAATGAGTATTTTCCTGAACCTAGTATAACCTTTTTGTGTGTTTAGTGAATTTGTGGGAAGTATATCTTTGTAGATTAATTGGATACTTGTTATTTAGTATGTCTGAGGAGACTACATTGAAGTTATCCTATGTGGCTAATTTAGATGATTTGGTCTTTAAGCCAAGTATTGAGATTGTTGAGATGAAAAGAAAATTACTGTTGATTGTGGTTAGTTGATTTAGGCTATGGGACTAAGAATGGAGATAAGATGTTGTATTGGTTATCGAGAGACAATGTACGTGTAATAAGATGATAAGTTTGAGTAATATTGGGAATGAACAATGTGAGGTGTTGGTAGCCGATAATCCTCCTAGTTGAGGTGAGGTCGATGTTAATGGGTATTCGAAAAGGACCGATGTTTTGCTTGTGTTGACAAAGTGCTTGCGATGTGCTATTCTCTTTCTTCATTTGTACATGTACAATGACTATGTGTGAGTTGGATGATACGGTAATGGGCGCTTATGTTGGGATGGTAGGTCGAATGGACATCATTGTATTGGGTTGGATCGAATCGGGTTAAATGAGGTAATGAAAATAAAAATGAAAATTAAGCTTCCTATGTCATAAGTACTACTCCTATTGAATTAATGAATTAGTCGTGTGACTTTTGCTTGGTTGTTTAATAACAATATCATTGGATACACCGAAGGGAAAAAAAAGCAAGAAAAACTTTTATATGGTTTCAATAATATGAGTACAAAAGGAAGAAAGTATATAATTTTTCTTTATTTCGACCTTTATATATTCTTTTTTTTTTTTTTGGTCCGTAACCTTTATATATTCATATTTATTCGTTTAGCATATTTTCTATCCGGGCGCTCATATTGTTATTGATACCTACTTTTCAGGTTCCAAGGTAAATTCAAAGGCTTGAGGATCCTTGGTTACGTCCTAGCTTTTCTTTGGAGAGATTCATTGCCTACTTGTATACTTTTTTACTTGTATTTTTTTTTTTACTTGTGAGCCTACGGGGCAATAAACTTGTAAAATTTTAATTTTGGGTTGTATAAATCTACAGTGGTTCTTGGAACTTTTGTGCTCAAGTGGAGCTTAATAATTGTACTTTATTATCAACATTATTTTGGAAAATGCAGCGTCTTATCGGCATGGCATAGGGATGTATATCATTTTGACTATAATGGTTATCTATAAAAAGGTTTAATTGTGGCTTATAGTTGCTCATTTTTGGGACATGTTTTGTCCAAAAAAAAAATTATTAAGAAGATAGTAATTTGGCTCGTTCCCTTTTATGCCTAAATACCCAGGGCGTGACAATGGTTCTAATAATTAAATTTTCTCTCAAAAGGCAATAAAACTGTTTAAAAAGTGGAACTCTCTAATATTCATAAATCTTGACATGCAAAAAAATTTCTCTGGTCTCTCTCTTGTTATTTCTTCGCAGCATTTCTTGTAGAGAACGGGAAAAAAAAAGTAATAAACCATGAATTATGTTTAAGACAAGTAGTTTAAGAGGAAAAATTAATAAAAATAATAACCCTAAGCAGCAGAGCGGCAAATTCTAGTTTTCTACGGGAGTACGGGTATATATATATATATTATTATATACGGGCTGGGCCTTGAGGATTTTCCAAACTCATCTCATCAACTAATCGGTCTTAAAATATCAACCTGGCCCAACACTATAGGCCTAAATTTATATTCCAAACCCTAAAAAAGTTGGGCTGGGATGGGCAGACCACCGGGCTAGTGTGCACCCCTCAGTCATTTAATCAAGCACTTAACGTAGTAGAACACCTTGGAACTCCATTAACAATACGTCAAGGTAACACGAAGCTCATATTTAAGGTGTTGTGCGGCATCAAAGTCGTCGGATGTGTTTTCAACGGCTCGGACTTCACCTCGGCAATGGACGACTCGGATCAACAAAATGCCAAGATGAAATCTGAACTGTTGAAAACACATCCGACGGTCCTGATGCCGCACACCAAGGCAAGTAAGTAATTAAGGTTTTCAAAGCTTTTATAGATATTTGATTGAGCTGCTCTCTTTTTTCCCCTATGGAAATCCTTGAAAAAATATTTTAAACAAATTGAATGGCTTAGTATTTGGCATATCCAAAATGTTATACACATACTCTCTCCGTTCCTTTTATAATGTGTAACTTTCCATTTTGGGTTATCCCTTAATAAGTATGTGTTTTGAAAAGTTAGTGGGTATATTTCCTATTTTGCCCTTAAAAGTAGATTCCTTTTTGAAAAGTTAGTGGGTATTATTATATTGATAAGGGTAAGTAGTGGAAAGTAAATGTAAAAATTGTAAAAGTTAATGCGAGAGAAAATAAATTGAAATTACGAGGTAACACAATTAAAAAGGGACAAATGAAGTAATATTTTTGGTTACACGAAATACTTTCTTCAAAACCAAGTCCCCATAGCTCCTTGTAATGATCCTTTCGACGCAGGAGCATCATTTTAACACATCCAATGTATTCCAGTCCGATCCTTGCAAGGATGAAGTATCACAAACCAATGCCTTGGCTGGCATTAAGGATATTGGGGTACCTAATAACTCGGAGATAAGGTTTGAGGATGCAAATGTTATAGAGAAAAAGAATGAAGTGGCAAAAGTGGGTGCTCTTGGCAAGGAGCAAGTAGTTGAAAATGATGTCTTGGCAGAAAAACCAAATGAGAAGGTGGTGCCTGAGGTATCAATTAATGAGACAAAAGCTGCTACAGTGGATTCAGCTCATAACCCAAAGACGGGTGAGTCTTTGTTGGAGATGCATGCCGTGGTAGACCAAGTGACTCCAGCTCAAGTTTTGAAGGATAATCAGGTGAACACTAAAGATGCTACATCAGACCTTAACCATAATGTATCTTGTGAATTGAGCCTCAACCAGACTTGTATGAAGATCCCTTCTCAAAAATCTTATTGGATCCAATTGTTGAATTTGGGCCCTCTAGTAATCTGTCCACCCTTCGTGCTAGCGATAGTAACTCATTGGACCATAATGTTAGTAGGATTACTGATTCAGTTGAAATGGATCTTATTGAGAAGAATGTTAAGGATAATGACGGAGTTTATGATGAGCCTTTCTTAAACCAGTTTGAAGCTAATAGTGGTGGGTTTCTTTTAGACCAATATTAAGCTAACCAATCTATTCCAGTCAAAGCAGCTATTAAAGGAATCAAAGGGAAGAAAAAGAGGAAAACAATTGATGATATTCTAGGTTTCTCTAGGGTTAATCCACAGAAACAAAAGGGTGGAAGAAACAAGCAAAAATGTGTGGTACTCAGATCAGCTGTTGTTGCGACAGCTCTTTCTGTCTCTGTCTCTTCAGATGGTATTGCAAATAGAAATAGGATTCTCCTAAATGAAGCTCAGACTATATGGGCAATTAACAAGGAGATGGGTCTTGGCTATGATGGGGATGAGGATGAAGTAATAAGTAAAATTACTGAGTTGGAAGCTCAAAGACAATGAAGGAGCAGCTAGAGTTTTAGGAGGTGAGTTTCGGCAGATAACATGTCTTGGAATGCTAATCTTAATTGGTTTGAGGTACTAATGCATATTAATCATGCTTTGGTTGGGGAGTTTGGACCTTGATTTGCTTTTGGGGCTCTTAGTTGCTGAATCTGATTTTAAGTTTTGCGTTTGTCTACCACGTTGGTCTGGTTTATTGTTCTTGGGGTGTCATTTGCGGAGGGTGAAGTTCTCTGTCTAATTTTTGGGTTTGGGGGCTGCAGTGAGTGTATGGTTTCTTTCTGTAATTTTGGTGCTATTGCGCTCTCTTATCACCCTTGGTTGGTAAGATGAGATCCTGGTATTTGCTGGCTTTGCATTCTTGTTGCTGTTGCTATAAGATTCAGCGTGATAGATGCTTTCGTGTGTTGCCGCTGGCGGCTGTCTGCTATTTTTTGGACCTCTACTGTTTTGTGTCTGATGCTATCTGTGGGCAAGAGGTGAGAGAGATAAGTGTGTGTAAGGTGAGTTGAAATTTGGAGCCTGAGCTGCTATATCAGTGAGAGGAATTTTGGAGCATGAGCTTTTTCATCAGTGAGATGATATTTGGAGCATGAGATTCATCATCTGAAGGCTTCGTAAATGTGGAGGGTGTTTTGATTTTCTGCATTCCCTCTTTTGTTTTGGTTGACCACATGTTAACCTTTTGTTATTTCCCTTTGGGTCCGTGGTGGTATTTGTTGTGATGTCTTTCCCTCGGATCCCTTTAATCTTTGTAATTCGTTTTCAAAAATTAATAAAATCTTTTTTGCCGTGCAAAAAAAGTCCCCATAGCTCCTCATTGAGCCTAACATGCTCCTAACACCACCTCTTTAAAAATGGTTTTTTTGAGTGTCCCAATTGGATATGCGCAAAAATGCAGCTCAATTGGATCATTCGTATGGGACTTAAAAGTGAGTCCCACAAGGCGTCGGCACATTTTTTGTACCCTTCCCTTCTAACTTTTGTACGAATAGTCGGGTCCTTTTCTAAATAAGTGGATGCATTTTTGCAGAAATTGGAAGGGTACATTTTTTAGGGTTTTACTGTGCTCATTTTCAAGTGAAAAACAACTACAAAAAAGGAAGATCAAGGCAGGCAAAAGGCACCGTGCCTTCGCATCAAAGTTCACTTTTAATTCACAGCTGCTTAACTTTTTTAATTTTTGGTGCAAACAGCTTCTTAGCTTCCACACTATTCTCCAAGTTTTATCCGGTGAATATTAAGCCTTTAATGAGCAAGGCAACCTCGAATCATGTTTGCAACTTTCCTATTGGTTGTGCATCTTGTGACAAAAAAATTCGGAGAAATTAGGCCCTACGCTCTCAATCACGTTTGGACCGTGTCAAGGTATTGGCGCGCCCGAGCAATCACTTTATCACACATCACCCCCTTTGCCAATAGGTTGGATACCCTTGTCACTTTTTGAGGAGGGAACAGTTAGTAATTCGATGTGCCTCTATATGAAGGGCACAAATGAAGAAAGTTGAGATATGCAAGATTCATGAAATGTTAGGCATGTAATTCTAAAACCCAAAGGATACACCAATAACTATACCATAATGCAACCCATTCCTTGAAGAAATGCATCAAGTGAACCACAACATTATATAACACGGGCAGCACAAGATGGTCCAAACAGAGCCTACATTAAGACAATATCCTACCGTAATTTGCACTTCTTGCGAGCTTAATTCAAAAGCATGAAACATGTTCAGCCAGACGAGAGCAAAAGACGGAAAACAGAAGTCAATTGTTACCACAAGTTTGAATACAAAGTACCGACAATGAAATTAGCATTCTTAATCTTAGTAATCACAAACTTGCAGGGAGCAGAGAGACACCTCGATACAACCAAAGCTCAGAAAGCAAATGGAAGTAATTAGACTTTCTCAAACCAGCCAAGGATTCTGGTCAGAGAAACGGATCAACCTCCTCGCATATGTGCACCCAGCTCACCAAACTGTTCATCTGCTTCTACAGTATCCTCCGACAGGCGTACTGCATCCAGCTTTTGTTTGAGAATATCTATTGCATTGAGTACCAGCTGAGAAGCTTTGATTGCGCCAGTTGATTCCACGGTGAAAATAAAACTGTCTTCTTTAGCATATATCTCGACTAATCCTGGCTTCCCCATCGCCTCTGCTTTCTTGATCACTTCGTCATCATACGTGTATGCCTCTGGATCAACTACTACAACCTGGGAGAAAAGGAAAAAGAATATTACATTTTTCCTGTCACTAGCAATGGAAAAGTATCAATCCAAAAAAAATAAAATAACATTCAATCCACAGAAATAGTTGTAGCATCCACAGGAAAATGTGAAGGAAACAAGTAATTTCTCATGTTACATGAGCTGTTCCATGGGTGATACAGTTTGTATGAGCATCAATTTCAATTAATCTGCCGATCCTAATAGTGCAGACTGCAGACACGGGGGCAGCTCCACTATGTCCCGATAGGGATCAAGCGAACCCCCTAGGTTCAAAAAAAATGCATTAAAACTTCGCATTTGTTTTCATATAATCATTCATGCGTAGCTAAAGTGAATGAAAACTAACTCAAAACAAAATAAACTGGGCCCGATAAATTTTCAACCTAGAGAAATATGTTCAGTTTGTATAGAGCTTCGTGTAATAACAAAAAACTTTTTGTTTACATTTTTTGTCACCCATGAACTAAAATCTTGGAGCCCCGCTGGCACAACAAGATTGTTGCAAGGTCGAACTCCTCTCATACCATAAGACCTACATGATGAAGTGTCCATGTTGAATAGAAAAGCCAACACAATATCTGACTTTTTGATAATCACATACACTGATACACATGTATAACACCAATATGGTTAAGAAAGCTTTTAAAGCATGTTCTTAATACTAGGTGAATGATTTCCCTTTCTTACATGAAATTACTTCAGGGAATGAGTTTGAAAAGTCTTGGAGTCCACCACATATACCCTTAGTCATCTTGTTTCAACCACTAATACCTCCTTTTTGAAACAATGTCACATAAGCAGGTTGCACAATATCCTAATCATTATGAATCTCAATCCTAATCCTACCTCATTGCTAATCCCCTCATTACTATAAGGGTTATCAAGCATGCCTTTAGTACTCAGAAAGACACGCAAAGGAGACAAATATCATAAATGTTGGTCACATTACCATAACCTGACTTGCATGTAAACAGTAATACAATCAGTTGCCTTTAGTACTCAGAAAGACACGCAAAGGAGACAACTATCATAAATGTCGGTCACATTACCATAACCTGACTTGCATGTAAACAGTAATACAATCAGCATTCAAGATAAGTTCCATCTGCCTAAGCAATGATCAAACCCATGAGCACAGCGTGAAGCTTACAAAAGGCAAACAGAATGGTAGACCCAGATAACCATTTGTCATTTGGCTTTTGGCTGTAAGAAGCCAACTGACAAATGTCATATATGCAGTTAGTCGCAGGAAATCGCAATGTGATTGCTTCAACCACCTAAGCGAAGCATAATTTCAACCAACCTGCTGAGAATTAGGATCAATGTCAAACACTTTGGTTGGACTGCTCTCAACCCAACTCTTTTTCTCCTCCAGTGTTAAAGTATCCATCATATCTTCATTGATATGAATCTCTGGCTCATACATGAAAGTAACAGTTGCTGCAGGTGACCATTTAGCATGGTCTTTTCCAATGCCTTTTCTAGCTATGGCTCTCAGCCTCAGTTCTTGCCCGCGGCGTAGTTTCACAATGATAATCCCCCTGCATACAGAGTACACACGTCATAAAGCACTGCTCCAGGAGTACCGAGAGGCATTTCAAGGCGGGACATGGTACTCCCAACTAATGAAATACCGATAAATACCGTGGGTGGGATATCACGACTTACTTATTGTTGGGTAGTAGGGACAAGAAGCGACACATTTAATATTTGGTGCGATCAATCATTTCTCGGGAATACCAGTACTTCGGAAACTGCCTACGTGGTACTCATTGGAGCTACTAATAATTTTCCTGACTATACAACTACTCTCAAGTTTGACAATTAGATTCTGTTGACAACGGCATGATTGCAAATGCAGACCAAATGGTGAGAAGCAAAAAAGGGCGCAAAAAAAATTCCTTTTGTTTCTTCAATTTCTCCCATTCCTCACTTCTTTTATTTATCCTAACAAGACATAGGATTCTACTTTATTTACATTTCCTCCCCTTTCTCACAACCAAAGCGGTAATTCTTTTTTTCACCCACACGGGATACTACAGCTATTACTTCTTCTTTTGTTTTATCATCAGATATTCCTTTTTTTTATGACCTAATATTTACAACAAGCTGCAAGCATTTAGAATAACACCATAAAGGTAAACATATACAACTTCTATTCCATTATGCAATGGTCAAACTTTTACTCAACATTTGCAACAATAATCTCAAATATCGTTCCAAGGAATTGATTTGTATACTCCAAAGTCAAAGAAAATAGACATATGTCAAGAATTCTCAATACCAGGTACAGACTCAGAGAAATGGCATGATCAAAGAAAGACTGTAAGTTGCTCACAACAAAGCCTAAGAAACACGTCAACAATAAAAATGCTAAAAATGAGTTTATCTTTGGCTACCTAGTAATTGACTCTACAAGGTCAAGTAATGGGAAAATAGGGATCATTCAGAAAAAGGAACATATGTGCGTCGTGCACAATGAATGCTCTTAAATGTACGACAGGGGAGCTGCGAGACTGGATGGATCACACAGTTAAGTGTAATGTACTTCTAAACATGTAAGTGATTCTCCTTTTTAACCATACATCCAACAAAAGATAGTTCGTTTTTCTCTAAACTATCGTGTATAGACTCAAACTATCGTGTAAATTCTTGTCTCTAGACTCTCTTCGCTGCTGATAAAATGTGAAGGAAAAAAAAGTCAGAGAAAGTACATATAAAAACATTTTGAGATAGCTTAGGCTCATTAAATTCACCGGTTTGATACCGTGATTCAAAAATGCATTCCAAAACGTAAATGGCTAACAGACAGTTTCGTCAGAGTGATTGGTAAATGATAATGAAATGATAGTAACCATCTCCCATGGTTGTACTATAAATTTGGGGGGAAATGGTAAGAAAGGTGAGAAACAGGGAGAAAGATCGTAACTCCCTTATCCTCCAGGTTTGATTCTCAACAATTTTTGTTACAAAACAAATATGGATTGGGCCTCTAAGTTCACAAGTACTAAAATTGCATATGAGAAAGAAATCCCACGTCCCCCGTGTCATGCATTGCTTTCTTACTATCCAAACTGAGAAAGACAATTCCCTTTTATCTTCTTTCTCAACAACACGGGATTAGAAAAGCTGTAAGCATTTCCAGTAACAAATAATAAAGAAAAAAAGCAAGCATAAAACATTATATTCCCTTGTGCTACAGTTCAATCTGATGGAACAAATAAAAGCATATATCATGAGAGAGAGAGAGAGAGAGAGAGAGAGAGACCTTTGTTCGGAATTCTCAATACCAGATCCAGAATCAGAGAAATCAACAGGGACAACAGTATGGTCGGAACTATACAAGTCCTTACTGGTGACATCTAGGGTTTGGTCATTAATGCACTTGGCCCTCAAGTGAAACTCGACGGAGCAGAACTCGCACTGCCCGTCGCCGTCGCAGGCGTCGCAGTCACGCGAGAAGCGCATGCTCATGGCTCGGTCGCTGGTGAGTGGGATGAGGCCGAGGCGGTGGGCGATGAACTCGTCGTTGAGCACGGACGAGTTGACCTCGATCTCGACGAGGTCGATGGCGACGGTGGGGACCTCGGCGATCATGACGCGACGGAGGGCGTTGGCCATGGAGGCGTCCGTCGAGTGGAGCTCGAACTTGCAGTAGTCGTCTTTCATCTCCCGGATTTTTACCGTGGGGAATCGCTGATACGATGCGCCCTCCATTATCGTCCTCCTCTCTCTCTCTCTCTCTCTCTCTCTCTCTCTGTGACTGTGACTGTGAGGGTCTCACGTTGTTGGAGTGTGTGGAGTCTAAACCCTTCGTTTTGAGGGCTTGGAGGGGTTTTGTTTGTCCCGTCACCGAGTTAATCCGGTTCGTCGCTGCTCTAAACACAATTGATTGGTGTGTAATTCTTGTCGGCGATTAGGATTTGATTCTTGAGGTTATTGCAATATCTTATTATAACTCCCTTTTTCCGATATGAATGGACTGCTTTGATCAGACCGGAAAGGAGATTAGTCGAGATGTGCGTAAATTGACAAAACACTCCGAATTTCCATCTCCACCTCTTATGAGATTGATCGTCGAACCAAAAAAAAAAAGTATATTACCTCAATGTGGTCCAATTTTGAACCTTTGTGGATTCATTCAAGTCCAAAACAATAATCGGAAATGTTCATATAGTTTAGATGTTGCAAAGAAGTATGTCCTCGTAAAAAATTACTAATAAATTAGTGTGGTTAGACATTGGTAGCTGTGTTAATGTACAATTCGCATTTGTGGCTGCCAAAGTGAACCGTAAAAGTTTGGATGGCTCATTTTTTCTTCAACACCTCTCAAGACACATTACCTAGAGCTCCTCAACATATTTTGATTACCCAAACTATTTCTCCTGTGGGTGACAAGAACATAATTCATGAAAAAAAATCAGGTTGATCGAATATTGATGGCAATCTTAAAATTTCACTTATTCTTTTATAGAACATATGAATTGGTAAAATTCTTTTCTGTTAATATCAATTGATTTGAATCAGGCACTCATCGATATCCAATCAATGAGACGTTTTGACATCAATGATCTACATATTTAAAGTTAAAAATGAATGACTCATTTATCAAAATAGGTTGTGTAACCCTTACTACTAAATTGTGATTTTGAAAAGAGAGGTTGAAATGGTGTGTACCTACCAAAGCTGAATGGGAGATCGCTCGTCTCTGTGATGTCGGTCCCATGAACCCAACATGGACTAGGATTTGTTTTGGTGATTCAAGATTTCCATTACATACTCCCTCCGTCCTAAAAATATAGTCCATTTTGGGAGTTCGTGCCACTTTTCAATATAATATATATCATAATCTATAATGTTTTAGGTGATTTTAAAAATTTTGTATTTTAGATTTAATTGAGATCTATCAAACATGATCCATATTGCATATGAAATGTATTACCGATTGAAAGTTATAATCGATTTTCTATCCGGTTAGAATGGAACGAGGGACTATATTTTTTGGACGGGGTATTTCTTTCTTATTAGTCAATAACAAACGCCCAGCTTAATTAGATTCTGGTTGTGAGCCCACCAGCCAAAACAAACACCCTCCACTTTGCTACTTCTTGAAGAAGTTGGAAGGTCCTTAATGGTGCAAGACTTAATCAGGCCAGAAGATAATGCCTGGGATGAGGACATTGTGAATCAAGCAAGGAACCAAATTATTTTGATAATGCAGCGTGTCCCAGACCAGCTTGGCGTACCTCGGACTAATTCCTATAGCCAAGCTTGGATTTTCTGTCATGGTTTTTAAATTTGATAGGTAAATGAAAAGATGAAAGTGGCCGCATTGAGAATGTGGCATTGGCATAAATTGATACTACTATTTTGGAGGATGCAGAAATGCGCACTTCTCTGGTTTTATAATGGACCTGGAGCTAGCTATGTGTAGCTATTGAAGGCGCTAAACTGTTTGCGCATGCTAACCGGAGCGAGATCCATGCCAGTCACCATGCAAATGATATTCTGGCACCACCTCCTGGATTACTGAGAGTCAATTTTGGAGGAGGATTGGGTGCTTCAGGTGGGGGAGGTGGAATGGGAATGGGAATGGGAATCAGAGAACATCTGGGTATGTTAACTGCTGTGAGGACGGTTCATGCACCTTACATGAATACACACCATTGGGGACTGAAGCTACAGCAGCTCGTGCAGCTCTTAATTTTTGCACAGCAGCTTGATTTCTCGTGTTGTGTGATGTTGCTTCCAACAATAACGTCGACAAGTAAATAAATGAAAGGACAAAAAAAGGGCTCGCAACGCTCAATTAAGAGTTTCAAGTTTTATATGACCCCGGTACACATTAATCTGTACTTGCCTTGATTATTATGCTTAAAATGCACAAAAACACGTCAATATAAGTACAAGGCCTAGCTAGACCCCGCCTTATAGGGAGGAAACATACGGCTAAGAAATGTAGGTCTGATCGTCACCTACATTATACACGAAGGATCGTCGAGCAAGTCTCAAGTCCATTCCAGTGATGTTATGCGAAGATGGCCATGGGTATGTAAGGTTTTCTGATTTATTAGTCCCTTCCATTTCGAAAAGCAGCAGATGAAGAACACAGTCAGGCTGTTGGTGCTTTGCAGGGGATGTTGGTGGAAAGCCAATCAAGACCCTCGTAAAGCCCTTGGCCGGAGGTAGCTGAAGTACCCTGGATATACCTGTACAAGAAAATGTTGATCAAAACCAGCAATCCAACCCTATGCCCAAAATACAACACAGGAGATGGAAGGAAACCTAAACATGAGGTTATGTTTGGATCATGAATTTGTGGAGGGCTTTATCAGGGGCAGAAATATATAGAAAGAACAAAGGAGAAATTAGTTTCCTTGTTCCTTTACCTTCTCCTTCTCCTTCTCCTTCTCTTTCTCCTTTCCATTATTTCTCCCTCCACAAATCCATCCAAACACAATTTCAGTGTGTCAAAGAAGCAATTAAAAGCAACAGCTTACTAATTTCCATGAAAAAATGCCTGAATTTTATTAAGTGTCCCGCAGTGTATGTGTACCTACCCAAATCTGGTTATTCGTCTAGAACTTTGCCATAAGACTGAAATTATATGGAAACCATCCATGGAATTGAAGGGAAAAGATAATTTGTCTTCGCATGAGGTCACTGTCTCCAGAGCTTTATATCAAGTGAATCATAATTTAAAGGTGTAATATGCGGCTCTTATAATAAGTTTCCAAAGTACATATATATTTTTCACCAAAGCTATTGTCATTTTACGTACATCGTAGAGGCACAATCACTAGCGTCTCATAAATCATACAACCAACCATACGTAACGGTTTAAGCTCTTTGAAATAACAAGACAATAATAAAGTTACTGTAGTAGTTAATCAACTTAAGGACAAATATAAAACTCGAAATAACTAAATCAAGGCAAGAAATCATGAAACAAAGAGGGATGTGGTGCAGTACAAAAAACAAAAGAGGGATGTGGTGCTAATCATTACTCACCACCTGTGCTGACGAAGCAAATGCAGGCCAAGTTTGTCAGCAACCTCAGCAGCACACATAGAATCAGGAAGGTCTTGCTTGTTAGCAAAAACAAGTAGGGTTGCATCGCGTAGTTCGCCCTGCAAGAAGGTTGAAAAAGCTCTATACTTATACACCAGTGCATTGCATCTATAGACCTTGACTGTATTAGTAATAAACAGGTCCTTGATGATGGGCATGATATCAAATGTCCCAGAAGGCCTCTGTCCTGTCCCAGCCCCTCTTTGGAAATGCCACATTGTGCGGCTCCAAGAGGGGCTAGGATTGGAGCCTGGGACACCTGATCCCAACCCTTGATATATTGTGCTTTTCAGATGATATAAGTACTGAAAACTATGATATCATCACCCACCTCACCGAGAATCTGATGCAGCTCATTTCGGGCTTCTGAGATTCTCCCTCTATCATTGCTGTCCACCACAAATATAAGTCCCTGGGTATTCCTAAAGTAATGTCTCCACAGAGGCCGAATCTATCTAGCAGCAGCAAGACACACTTAGTTGATGTTCAGTAGACAAAAAGAAAAGGTTTAGGTGTTTACAATTATTATATTGTTTTTCTTTCGTAAGTAGCATTTTCCTCATCACTTATTTTCCCACTAATAGGAAAATGACTTTAATTTTTCGGCATTGGAAGGGCCATTATAAGCATAACATTAGTCTTTGCAGAATAAGGGGGAAAAGAATTAACAAAAAATCAATTGAGAAGTTCTCTATTCATCACTTAGAAGGCGTAGATTGTCGAAGAGGTTGAGAGGCCATTGTGTATCCTGGGATGGTATATTTGATGTCTGCTCTTTTTCTTTGTAGTTGTTAAGCCATGGCTCCAGGATTTGATCAGCTTTCTTAGTCATTGACTCATTGTTATTCCCTTTAACTTTAAATTCATTTTTTTCCCAACACCAAGTTTTCAAAATCATTCAGTCCCTTATCTAAAACCGGAATTCCTTAACTTTGTACCTTATCTTGTCCTCCTACATCCCACACTGTAAAGCTGATATTTTTGTACTCCACAGCATCTACATTGAAACCTGTGCAACAGAGGAAATTGTTGTCACAGACTCTCATGCAATAAATTACTAATTCGAATTATTTGCTTCAAACAAAAGGGCATCATAAAACAGATGATCTTAATACTTAACCATAATCTGTAAACTACATGCCAAATGATATCTGGAATCTTTTGGGACCTTTTCAAAATCTCACATACCAATTGTGGGTACAGTTGAAACAACATCTCCAAGCTTTAACTTGTACAGGATGGTTGTCTTCCCCGAAGCATCAAGACCCAGCATCAGAATTTTCATATCACGCTTTGCAAGAAATCGCTTAAGCAATCGAGACATGGCAGCACCCATGCTAGATCAACGTAACAAAAGAACTCTTCAAAAGTCAAGGACATTTGTGGACCAGGGAAGCTTCATCTGCAGGATAACCCTCCACCTATAAATGAACTTGTGAAGAGAGAGAAATATTTTCGTAGAAACAAAAATAGGCAACGGAACTTTCTTGTATTCAAAGTAATCAGCAGACAAAATGTTGGGCAAAAGCAAAGGGGAATGAGATTCTTACCAGCAGAAGAGACAAACAACAGATGGCATGGCAATTTCTTTAGTTGCAATACTACTTTTTGTCATTGAGAGAGAGAGAGAGAGATGAAAAAATATCTTATATATTTATTAGTGGAGATGGCTAAAATTCTGATTCCTGGTAACCTGAAGTACAAAGCATAATATGTTGGAGCCTTCGAAAAGATGCATGTCCACACAGCAACATGTCTGTAATCATAAGCTATAAGATCCTCCTCAATAAGGATGAAATGATGCTCCCAGCAGAGGGTCCTGATTGCTGCCAGAACCCTGCACCCCAGCTAATACACGAACCTAAACTGTCGAAGAATGAGAATAGCTCCAATCTACCATTGTTCCAAGAGCATTGGTGAACCGTGACACTGAAGTAGCAATCTCAACATCATAAGTGGAGCTATAGAAACATCCAATATGCTTTAAGCTGCATATGCTCATGGATCGAAACAATTCAAACCAATTAATTTACAACTGAAGTTTGATAGATATCACCTCACAGAGACAAGACATTACATGAATCATGAATGATGTCGATATATTACATTCTCAACAGTTGTAATTTTTGTGGGTAATCAGACAAAATTACATATATCGACTGGAATGCAACTAAGCAAGTATTCTAAAAGCTTCACGAGCACTGAGCAGAAACGTCAAAGTGATCAGCTCTTAGAGGCAGATTGGAAGATAAATATTGCTGTCAAAACGCCCACCAATGCTGTAACTCCCAGTGCTACAGTTGGCAACGGGGATGTGAGCCCAAAATTCTGCAACATCAAAAGTAACATGCGTTGATAAGAGGAGATCCCTCAATGTGATATTTTTCGGTTTCTGCATGCATGAGTGTGCTAGCGTGTTGGAGAGGGAGAGAGCTTTTCGAGCTTTACCTCCAGAAGTCCTTTGCCTGTTGCTATTTCAACACTAATAGCTGTTGCGAAGCCAATCATCGCCACCCGACCTAGCCATACATCCACACCATTGCCATCCTTTGTGCTCTGCTCACACCTGATAGAAAAAGGTGTTGCTTTACAAGCAGTCTTCCTTCGAACAGTAGTTCTTGATATCGCTGGAAAGGAAACATCAGCTATCACTAAGCCAACTTACTATTCCAAAAAACTTTTGACAGGCCAACTTCCAATTCCAAATAACCTTTGACATATTTAGGAAAAGAAACCAATATTCATTATATTGAAGATACATTATGGAACTATACTAAAATGCTGAAAATCCTGAAACCAAAAACTTCCACTGCTAATGGTAAGCCTTAAAGTTGTGGAAAAAGATTAACATCTGGTTAATGAATCAAACAGGTGATTTTGGTTAGTCGCGCCAAATTATCCAGCTGTATTTGTATCTTGGTGACGTAAAAAGTATGATGTCATAATCATCCTAGAATATATGAAGTTCTCCGATTATCATTCAGTCTTCTGGAAATAAATGAAATGAAGCTCAGAACATTCCTTTGAAATCTTAATATCATTTCAATTCTGGTATTAGAAATAATCTCCATTTCTACAGGTTAAATAACTTACGAAACTACAAAATGTCATCAACGTTGCGACATTCAATAAAAGTTTTTCTTTTTCCACTGCAAAAAAAGTTCAATTTACATTAGAGCCCGCCCAATTGTGGATGGAATTCCGACCAATTGACAATTTGTCTATTCACGTACCACACCATTATCTTCATAAAAAGAAAAAAAAATCCCATTATGGCAGTGTTCTACCGAATTGGCCAAATTAAAGATCGCTTGGCTAATACAAACTCGGGAATACACGGCAATCAGAAGCAAAATTTGGAATGGCCATGTCATAGTGCATAAAGCAAAGTACCCCTAAGCAGAGGAAATGATTTTGGACCCCAAGAGGTTGCCCAGTGCTCAAGGCCTGGGACTTTGCTCCCTCCTAAGTCTAAGGTTTGAAACCTTAAAAGGTGCTATCAACTCGTGGCGCTAGTCCATACGGAACTTTTCCCAGCTTTAATTGGACACCCCATTCGTAGATAATGGGATTAATCACCCAAGGGTTAGTTGAGTTGTGCGTAGTGTGACCCGGACATGCGTGGAGAAAAAATTAGAGAAAATTTATTCTTGCATCAAGAAATTAAAATCGATTTTGTCACATTGTCACTCATTGAACTAACAGTAGATATATTAAGAAAGCCCTACATCGATCAATGATTCGATACGCTCGGCTCATAAAAGAAACCCATGTCATAAAGCATTTGTATCCCATGAGCATATTCTCGACAACAAAGAATAAAACTTCTTCCTTTGTCTTGTGAACAAATTAATGCGGATATTTCTTTAACAGTGTAGTGGAAGAAAGGGACTTGTTCTTGGAACCCACTTTGAAATAAAAATGTATAGAGAGAGACAGAGGAATACACAAGTAGCTGTAAGAAGCTTACAGAGCGGAGAACCAGTGACTAAATAATTCCCAATTCGAGTCATGTTCACCACGGGACGCCGAGTAGTAGCAGCAGGGGTTCTTGCTGACCTAAACCCACAAATTCCTGCAAAATTTATGAAATTCCAAGAGATGTAAGGCTTACGACGTGCATATACTATGTTGTGAAATTGTAGAGAGAGAGAGAGAGAGAGACCGTGGATGGGAGTGTAGAGAGAAGGTGAAACTTGAGTTACAGACATAGTTAGGTCAGAGAGAGAGAAGAAGAAGAAGAAGAAGAAGCAGCAGCTATGGGAGGCTGACGCTTCGCCTCTCAATTTCTATCTATGGAGCTTTCTAGCTTGATGCATTACATCCACTCCCATTAATGCTACTTCCACGCACGTTGAAAATAAACAATCCCCGTGTCATGCACTTATCCGGTTGGCCGTTGCAAAAATGCATGGTTCAGATCAAATCCAACCACATGTGAGAGTCATTGCTTGAATTTGATCTGAATCGTACATTTTCACAACAAACACCGAATGGAATGGTACCATGCACCTAATGCAGAGCAGAGACCCTTGTCCAAGTTCAGTTTATGTGCTAAGTTAAATGTTAGTACTAGTTGAATTTTGCTTTATTTCACACACTTCGTCAAGGGTCTTAAACTTGAGTCCAACCTGTGAAGTTTGTTTGATGATATATACAGGGCAACCCTCATTTACACCTATTGTGTTTGATCCGTGTCATACATTTTCACGACGAACACCGAATGGAATGGTGTCATGCACCTAATGCACAGTTAGTACTAGTTGAATTTTGCTTTATTTCACACACTTCGTCAAGGGTCTTATACTTGAGTCTAAAGAGCCAATAGAGGTTTTAGAATAAATGGTGAAGATAATTTCATTGATACTATGAACATGTATTTATACAGAATATACAAGCTGAAAATGGAAGGTATCAATTATACAGATCCTACGAATAAGG
>JAXBDA010002798.1:0-39508 GCA_036023075.1 Gaultheria prostrata | reverse complement strand
AAGGGCTCCCTTACATAGCTTATGTAAGAGATTTTTCGTTCGAGATTGAATTTCAACAATCCGAACCGTTAGATGCGTTTAGAATGTGTTTTTAAGGTCCACCACGAGGATTCGTAAAAA
Organism: Gaultheria prostrata; assembly: GCA_036023075.1. NCBI lineage: Eukaryota > Viridiplantae > Streptophyta > Magnoliopsida > Ericales > Ericaceae > Gaultheria > Gaultheria prostrata. The sequence continues at coordinate 39,388 of JAXBDA010002798.1, read as the reverse complement.
AAAAATACTCGGAAGGGCTTGATCAGAGCATTTTTCGATAAAACGTTATATATATCGTTTTTTCAAAAACTGATTGGATCAAGCCCTTCCGGGTATTTTTTTTTTACGAATCCTCATGTTGGACCTTAAAAACATGTTTTAAACCCATCTAACGGTTCGGATCGTCTCGGATTGTTGAAATTCAATCTCGAACGAAAAATCCCTTACATAAGCTATGTAAGGAAACCCTTATAAGATCTTCTTCCTATATATATATATATATGATGCCGGTTCCGTGGACACACATTTTGCACACACATTTTGACACTCCATCCCAGCCATTGAGATGGAGGGCTGAGATTAAAAATTAAAATGACTACTCTCTCTCCGTGCTTCCCCAAAACACTGAACCCTTTCCCTCCCTCTTTTCCCTTCACGTCTTCCACCTCTGTAACTCCCACCATGACTCCCCCTCTAGTCCCCTGACTCCTGCCACCGAATTAAAGGCAGACTAGCTTGTGCCAAAAATTGTTCTCTACTGCTGTTGTTCTCTACTGCGCTGAACTTGGGGAATATCATCATGACTCTAGTTTTTGGGTAGTTTGATTTGGAATCTAAGGTTACTGGAATGACTTAAATCAAGAATTACACTAAGATGTTTATGATAAAAAAAGAAAAAGAAAAACTACACTAGGATGTTTATTTTCTAAACACTGGCCGGTTCCGTGGACACATATTTTCTAAACACACACACACACACACACACACACACACACACATATATATAGTCATGATCTCTTCAGGACTCCCTCACAGATCCTCTCGTGAGGACCACCCCTGTTGGTCTTTTGACGAAGCAAGGCAGCAGAGATAGTGGTCTGATGACGAATCAGATAAGTTGGACTGGCTTGCCATCAATGTGTCGACATGATTATTGAGGATACCCTACGTCTCAAGTTTGTATTTGATGAGTGTGAGTTTTTCTTTTGTGCATATGACTGCCAATGAGGTGGCCCATTTTGTGGCTATAAGAGATAGTAGTGGTCTGGATGACTATATCTGAGAAGGCTATCCTCTTTTGTGGCTTTTTAGTCATTTGATTAAGGATGAATGCTATTTCTAGATGATTGTCTCATGTACCTGTGTTCTCTATCAACTAAACTTTTACTCCCTCCGTCCCTTTTATAGTGTGTACATTTCCATTTTGAGTTGTTCTTTAATAAGTGTGTGTTTTGAAAAGTTAGTGGGCACATTTCCTATTTTGCCCTTAAAAGTAGATTCCCTTTTAAAAAGTTGGTGGGCATTATTATATTGATAAGGGTAAGTAATGGAAAATAGATGTGAAAGTTGTAAAAGTTGATGTGAGAGAAAAATAGTTAAAATTCCCAGATAACACACTTAAAAAGGGACGGAGGGAGTACTATTTTGACCAAAACAAAAAGGCTCCATAAATCCATTATCTAAATATACCAAAATTTTGAAACTAGGAGAAAAGGCAAGGACTGGGAAGAAAAAATAAGAGAGGTAGTTCTGGAAATTAAAAGTAGAATTACATGGGTTAAAACAAAGCAAGAATTATGTCACTCCATATAGGGTTAAATTTGGTGCAGATATTATGTTTATACTAGTTTAACGGCCTCGTGTGTTGCACGAGTGTGATGCCCGTGTGTATTTTGGTTTACAAATTCTAGGAGCTCAAATGCGTAAGCAACAAACTCTAGGGACTCAAATCCGTAAAACAACAACCTCCAGGGACTCAAATGCGTGGTTTAGCCATAAATAGCCAAAAGACCAAAAAGGCATAGCATTGTGGCATAATTACAAGAAAACCAATGAGGCAATTTCCAATTGGAGGGCAAAATTGGCAAAATGTGGCAAATGACCAAACAAAATTTTTTGGACTCCTCTCTTTTATAAGTCTCTGGGTTGGATATGCTGTATTTTTCATTTTTTCCAAATCATCCTCTCGTCTTTCTTATTCTTCATGCAAGGAAGTCATTCTGTGGCACCCAAAACATGAGGGCCCTGATATTTTGTCTCCAAGCCAATTATTGGCAAAGTTGGTCAAAGCTCGTCCATAATAGATTATAAATACATAGATTAATATTGCTTACCCCTGAAGCAATGCTTATTAACGAAGTTGACATATGTGACATAAGAAGCATAATCATCATATATAAAAACATGTGTCAATAACCAATTACAATAGCTGATTAAAAAAAAAGCCAAGCGCAACTTATCGCCAAGATAATATATCAACATCTATCTTCTGGTGTCCTTTGTCGCTTTTTTAAAACTGTGACAATTTTAGACTAAAACAATGAAGCACTTTTGTGCATTAACTATGTTCCAAAACTTTTTTTGCAATAATTTAAACTACTAAGTGAAATCTTTAAATTGTCAAAATAGAAACATTATGAAACGGAAATACTTGATTTTTCTTTTAATTAAAAAATGGTATAATTTTAAAAAATGGACTAACAATTTAGGACAAACGGAGCACTTTCTTGGTTTGCAGAATAAATTTTGGCCAACGGGAGGGAGAGTGTTGAAGTATAATTCCATGAGACTTTGAAGTATAAATTTATTACAATTATATGAACAGTCAGACTTTGAGGGTGTCTAGTGTTAGTATTTGTCCCATATCGGTTAATTATCACCTCGAAAATTAATAAATGAGCCTGGATGGCTCCCACTCATTGTCAATTGTGTTTGAATTGGATGTTTTAATATTGTATCATAGCTAAGTTTTTGGAGGCTTTTCCCGTTTTTTAGGGTCATAGTTGCACTATGTTTCTTGTGATTCGATGTTCCGGACCCTTTCTTGACCTCTCCACGTGCGAGTTAGGATCACACGTGCAGGAGAGTGTTGAAATTTGTCTTGCATCAGTTAATTATCACCTCGAAAATTAGTTTATGAGCCTCTGGGGATCTTTCCTCTCATTGCCAATTGATTTTGAGTTGGATGCTTTAACATCCAGTTCTCTCTAACAAATAAGATTTGATCATGTCTCTATTGATGTCCGATTAATATTATTATAAATGACAGAATATCGGACTTAGAGAAAAAAATCACTGTTAAATTTCATTTTACATCACATGAAGAATCACATGAGAACGATATTCAGATGAGATGAGATCATCTCAATTTGGATTTGGGATACCCGTAGTGCTCCAAGTCACTACACCACGTAGTGAATTCAATTGTGGGCCTTGCATAATTTGTATTTGAGATCAGAACCGTGCAATTTGTCAGGAATGTTGAGTAGATCATTTATGTAAAATAATATCAAATTAATTGGATTTTAGTAGCCATATGGTCGGATACCATTTATATGGGTGTCGAATATCATTAGGAGAATACACTGTTAGTCAAAATTTTCTCAATTCTGTCTCCAAGTCACTGATGATCATAATTTTTTTCGTGCCCGTAATTTGCGCAATATTCCTGAAGAAATGAACGGTTCCGATCCCAAATAAAAATTTCAAAAGGCCTACATTTAAGGTCATTACTGGAATATAGTGACTTGTGTCACTATGGAACCCAATTCCTCTCAATTCATCATCAATCAACCAATCAAGTTGTGGATGAGACCTAACATCAGGGTTGTCCTCGTACACAAAAAGAAACAAAAGAACCATTTTCAGACTTTATATTAATCGAACATGAATGCTGTGATTACAGAGATTCCAACTGCACACTCTTTTTATTATTATTTGTTTATTGGCAACTGTGGTACATTATTGAACAGGGGAGCTGTGGAGGAACCCAAAAAAATGCCAAATAACAGCTTGATAGATAGAAACAGTCCAAGTATGTCACGGTCCCAAAGTACGTGCACGTATAGGGAATATCATTTGTGGGTTTGTGGGTGAATTTGCTTTTTTTAGTAAATTGTTTTTTCATCAAAAAGTTTCATTGGGATTCCAACCAAGAGGTTGAATGAAAACGAAAAACAAAAATTCCCAAGCATAATTGAAATCCAACTACAAAAACCTTACAACCCTGATCTTCATCTGTCAGTGGGTGGGGTCGACACACAAACACCGTCTTTCGAATCCAACAGACTCGAAGCAACAAAATTAGGGACAGAAAGATCCTTGTCGCAAGTGGGCTAGCATCCAACATCGTCTTTCGAACATACGAAAGTCCATCAACTGCCTTGAAACTGTGCCGGTCACTAGCTCCAACAAAGAACACAACACCTCAAGCAGTCCGTCTTCGATTTCCTCCGACAAACCTTGTTGGACCCGGAACAACGGCCACCATACACATCAAGTTGGCTTTCCATGATGCCCACTCATGCAGTGATCAACGAGATCACCTTTGCCAAAAAGGCGACCTAACCGGAGATAGTCCATCACTCCGCTGAAAACCCCACAAACAACTAACACACCAGCCATCGAGATCCAAAATATTTAAACCCCATAACTGTTGTGCCAAAACCCGAAGTAGAGAATATAAACAAACCAACAAGAAAACAAGACACAAATTTATATGGTTCCCCCTCAAGCACGAAACTCTAAAGGTATGTCCACGGGGAAAGAGCAAGAGGATTCACTACCAAAGGGGGAGAAATACAAAGAGCCGGTTATACCCGTAACTTTACTTGAAGCAACTAATAGATACTAGGAATAAATCTCTATTAGAAACCCTAATAAAGCATCAATGTCTCACATACACGAAAGAGACGACTCCAAACCCTAGATATCTCAAAACCCAAGAAAAGACTTCACCCCAGGAGGCCACAAGGCTCCTATTATAAGAAAACACACCCTCAAAAATGCACAGCCGCAGGCATTCCGCACGGAAGTCGGTCAAAAACCGTCTGGGCGGACTTGATTCCCACTAGGGCGGGATTTCCAGAACTAACCAAAAATCCCGAATCTGCCAAAACCGCCCGGGCGGGATTTCTAGAAACAAAAAACTTGGTCCAAATTGCAAACTGCTTGCGGCGAATTTATGTGCATTCTTCCAAACGTCAATTCAAGGCACAAAACTCCAACAATAACGACCAGAAAGGCCCTTACCGTTGAGATCCCGACGCCACCACAACTCCATCGCCATCACGACACCACCAGATCTGAACCTGAAAAAAAAACCGCGGAGGAAAGAAAGAAGGAGAAAAATGGGATGCGAGAGAGGAGGGGGAGGCACCATCGGCGAGAGGCAGCCGACAGATGTCGGAGGCTAAATAAAATCCCTAGGATAAAATTATGGTAAGGGTATTAGGGATCGATATTCAAATAAAATTGCTGGTTCCGACCTAAGTCACATAATGCTCGTGCATGTGAGTGAGCGGGGTTGCGGGAGCGTGAACATGAGTGTGAAAGCGTCTTTCAAGCATAGATCGAGCGAGAATTAAGAGCACAAACAGATAGCTTTGCGAAGGATTATGTGACTAAGGTTTTGACTAGGTATTTGATGTCTCTTATTCCTCAGAGGGAGAATCAGAGTACATGATTTAAGGGAGAAGAAAGAAGAAATTTATCATCGAAAGATTAAACCGTTGGTATTATTTTGAAAATAAATCATTAAAAATGAATATATATCATGACTTCATTGACATTCGATTAACTTGATTTTTTAATTAGTAACTTATTTACCAAATGCTATACGATAAATTGAACAATTAGGATATGGTCTCATCTCGAATCCACAAGAATGATCGAACGGTTCATCTGAAACAGTCACAATGTGATATAACTTTGTTTTCTTCGTAATTTTTTCCGCATAGGTTTAGTGGATAGTAATTTGATTACAATGCAGACAGAATGTAAATCTATTTACTCGAGTCTGAGACCTCCAGTTGGGCACTTAACCCCCCCCTCCCATAGTCCCATGAGGCTGTGGTAAATGTCAGTTGGCAAATAATTTTCAATTTCTAGCAACAAATTAATGTAAAAGTACAAAATAAATATATGATCAATTTTGAAAGATTTTGGCACTCTTAGGCAATGGGTTCTGACTCATTAAGTCAAAAACTAATGGACGGTTGTTAGATTCACCTAAAGCATATGCAACTAGCAAACAACAATATTGCAATGGTCAATAAAGCAAGCCAAAATCTTATTTAGCAAATACAAACAAGCTAAATTACTCAGTCTTATATACAAAATACCGCCACGAATGCATATTTTTTAATAACTCAGCATTTGGCACAATAGCGCGACTAATTCGGTAGATCAATTTTACAGTCGACTAGTGCATGGAGACTTAATTAAAATTCGGATCTCTCCTATCCATTGACCAACATAAGAAAATTAAAACCCGGGTGAGAGTCGAATTTCAGACCAAAGACTTCTTAATTAAGACCATTATGATTGCATATATTATATCTTTTTTTTTTTTCTTCTTTTTCTGAACTTGATGGTTGCATATAATATCGGTAATCTCCATAACAAAAAGTAAGCTACCTAATTTTTATAAGCAACGTTGACTTTTGAAAGGTACCCCAATTTTGTATGTCATCATGATTTTACAGGTTGATTAGTCAACCCCGAATCACTCCATCAAGGCGTTCGTATGCATATTTCTTTTAAGAACAATTACAATAATTTTAATCTTAAACTTCCAGTATTTTAAGCAGCGAAGAACATTCCTTTCTCGCACCATATTTATACATTTTTGGATCTGGCTTCTCAGCACCATGCAGTTTGTGCATTTTGAGGCCCATTATGAGTTCACTTCAATTATTTGAATCGTTATTTTTTTTTTCATATACCAAAAATCAATAGATATGCCAATTAATGCTTGAGCAGGATGCATTTATCTTTTTAAAAAACTATGTTTATGTGTTCTGATAAGGAATTGATTTATGTCCGATGATGTAATTTTGGATATTGCGAATGGTAACAACGAATACAGTCTAATGAATGATTCTGATTATCACAATGGCGACCAAAATGTGTAAATTTTAACAACGATTCTGATTATCCGATGATGTAGTTTTGGATATTGTGAATGTTAACAACGCCATTGTGATTTGTATCCGATGATCTAATTTTGGATATTGTGAATGTTAACAACGAATACAGTCTAATGAACAATTCTTATTATTACAATGGCGCCCAAAATGTCTAAACTTCACAATATAGTCTGTTTTAGCGGACTTCTGACAAGCCCGATCCGATTTTATTTATGCATGTACAATTAATTGTTTTTTATTGATAGAGAGTCATATTTAAACCAATTCACCCAATGAGAGTCAGTTGACCTAAGTATGCAATACAGTAGTATCTGTAATTATTATCATAGACTTTGAAACAGCTTTTTCAAACTTCCCAAAATTTTAAAATTCAGCCCTCTTTAAAAGACAACCACCCCTTTTAATTAACATTTCAAGCAGAAATTCTTAAATGGATCATAACTGTACAACCATTATGTCCTTTCTTTAATTTAGTGGTTAATTGAATCTAGTAGGCAAGCATCATGTTCTACTAGGTTTGTGATTAATTATTACTACTTTAATTTTTACTTACTTTTGTGCATCAATGCTCATCTAAAAAAAAAAAATAGAATTATGACCAATTTCTTGAGTTCACTTGGAGGAGAAAAAACTGATATTATAGAATTATTAAAATTGACAAAACACTCAATATTTTGGTAACAAAATAGGCAATTTTGAACCGCATGCTTAATCATGAGCAATCTAACTTCAGCGGATTTTAGGTCAAATTTGAGATGCAGCTTTAATATATATATATAGGAAGAGAATCTTATAAGGGCTCTCTTACATAGCTTATGTAAGGAATTTTTCGTTCGAGATTGAATTTCGACAATCCGAACCGTTAATTTTGTTGGTCTTTTTAACGTGATTCTATAATATTTTCGAAAGATGATTTCATGCTTGCATTCGAGCTCATGCTTATGCATGCAGACGCGTATTGTGTGACTTAGGTTCAAAATTTGAAATCTTGGAGAATTTGGAGGCCATTAGGCACGCACCCACTTTGCCTAATGAACGGCCGGCCATGAGCTGAATCAAGACCACGAGAGAAAAATAAAAAAGAAAATAAAAAAGGCAATTGCTGAATAGGTTGTAGATAAGGCTTTGGGGAATGAATGGTATTAGCTTTTAGAGGCAGACAATGCGCATCCAGTTTTCTTTTTGCCCTTCCTCGTTTTGTGGCAAAGCAATGAAGTGATTTTTTTTTTTTTTCCCCACAAAATCTTACTCTTTCCGTCCACATTGTCCGCAATTGGTGGTCCTTTTTTGAAGTTCGTATCATTATTTATTGCTTATAATCTTTATTTGGATCTCAAAAAATATATAATATGAATCTTATTTGATATACTTCAATTACTAGTTCTATAATACAGAGTTCGAAAGATCATAAAAATCATTACAAATTGAGAGAGATAAGCAATAAAAAATGACACGAATATCAAAGATGAACCAACAAATACGAACGGAGCGAGTATTACATAATTTATCTAGCAAATAAAGACTCATTAATTCGACCAAGGAAAACATGAATGTGTTACACAAATTTTTACTAATCCAATTATGTTAGTGGTCCCTCCCGCTTTACAGCATAACTTCGCAGTGATACCGTCACATACTATCATTGTTTTTTCTCTCTACACACACATATATACAATGAGCTTCCAATAAGGATCCCTTATTTAACTTACCATACGGACCTCACTATTCCCGAGGTAATTTTGATTATCAAAACTGCTCAATGTTTTTAAAATGTGTTTTTAAGGGGCCTGCGAGAAGTCATAAAACAAAAATACCCGGAAGAGCTTGATCCAACGGCTAACGGCTCGGATCGTCGAGATTTGATCCAGAACCATGAGGTCCGGATTCCGGAGGTCCGGATTCCGGACGTCCGGATGTGAAGTAAATTGTATATATATATATATATACACGTGTGTGTGTGTGTGTGTGTGTTCATGTGTCTGTGAGTTTATTCATGTTATATACATATCTATCAGCATAGATATGACCAAGTTTCTCACTTGTTTTTTGATAAAATCAACACTAAATTTTATCAAGTGAGAAAGAAAGTTGATATAATCTCAGATTTTTAAGAGATAAAATCTCATATTTTTGCACTTAAAAATCTGAGATTTTATCAACTTTCTTCGTCATTTAATAAAATCAAGGGTTGATCTTTGATTTTATCAATTAAGTGGGAAGTGAAAACTGGTAACGAATTTAGAAACTGCACCCCACAGTACAAAATAAGAACCGCAGACAAACTAGGCTACACCCACAAATTGATCAACATCACAAACTTTTGGGTAGAAGTGGATGACGTATCGGCAGCAAACTTCACACATATTCAGACCCACTCTCTGTTGAGTGTTAGGGCTTCTTCCGAAAGACAAATAGGGAAAGGAGAGGACAAATTATAAAGGGCCATTTCATGGACGTGACAGCCCCAGTGTTTCCATACACATTATTCCTTGTTAAAAAAAAAAATATATCAATTTTTTTTTCCAAGTGGTGGCTAGCTCATGCGGTAGAGTTCTTGGATGTCCCAAATCTCAGGATTGAGTCACACTCCCCCTTCCCCCAATGTTATAGAATAGGAATGACGAATGACAAAAAAATAATTAAAAAAAATTGATTTTTTATTTATTTTTATAAATCTTGGGTTCGGCCAAATGATTAATTGTGTACCTAGCACTCATTTAAAACATGAAGTTTAGGATTCAACTCTAATGAATACGAGATTAGTCATCGATATACTAACATAACAAAATAATATATTTTTTTAATATAATCAACTTGCGCATACCTCGACTGATTTTGTTACACTAAGATTAATTAACAACCGGACAAATCTTCACCATCCTTAAAAAAGTTGACAGCACCCGTCATATTTCGAACCTCAAACTTTAGGGGTCGATACTACCAGACCAACCCCATAGGATTTCGGTGTTAATTTTTACTCAATATATATATGTGGAAATAGATGTATACGCCATATTTATGTGGTGATTCTTAATTTCTGGATGTTGGTTTTTTGCTGCCCAATCAATAATCATGGTGGCTTTGAAAGTGATTCCCTTTGCTTCCTCTTTAAGCCATTTTCATCCAATCAACATCCCTCTTTTTTCTCTGCTTTACCTAATTGGGTAATAATGAAGGATGGAGCTTGGGAACAAGTGGTGACGATCCAGCAATTCCAAACAATGCCATTGCTATATAGAAAAAATAAAAATAAATAATTCTGGATTATATAGACCCGTCACTATTAGATTTTTCCGTTATTTTTCGTTGTATAGGAAGTCTTTAATCCTCTAAAAAAAATTTTACAAGAAAGAAGGTCAAAAAAAATAGTCCAGAGCAAAAACTATGGGCCAAGTGAAATAATATGAACACCGTTTAAAAAAAGTTAAATATTATGAAACATGAGGCCTAAATTAAAAAAAAAAAAAAATCAAACTTCACCCTGTGTTTTGTATGCAAACTCTATGGGAAAATACAAAAGGGAAAAAACCTAAAAGCAAACAGAAAGAAAGGAAGCAACGCATCCACGTCTTTGATTGAGTGGCATTGAGATTTGCGAAGAAACCATATTCACACTCGAAAAATTTGCAGGCTTGTTGAGAATAATATTATCCTTCTGATTTCATAGAGCAAGATAAACTACACTTGAGATTTTAATTGTAAAATTACGAGCTCGATGTTTTTAAGCATCCCAAGATTTAAAATTTGACCGTGTAAAGTGTTAAACAAAATACGAGAGCCCAAAATTTTCCTTTTGTTGATAGCATAATTCATCTTATATTGAATTTACCCGCTTCAACAGCTACAACGGAGCATGCATTTTCAATTATGAAACTTGTGAAAATGAGATTGTGCAATAGGATTGAGGATGAATTTTTGACAAGTTTCTTCATCACGTACATTGAGCAGGACATTGCTAGAAGTTTTGATACCGATTCTAAAATCCATGCTTTTAACTACAGGAAATAGCGTCACAATTCAAGATACTTCACTTTAGTAGATAGCTTAAATAGAATTAATCTTTGTTGGTATTGTACATGCATATGACAAACATCTTTCACTAATTTTTAGTATGTTATTTCAGTTTTTTTTTAAAGTCGATAAATATGCATTTTGTATACTAAAAAAAGAACTTAGGAGTATGTTATTTCAATGTTTTCTAAAGTTGATGCCTAAAGATTGTTAAAACGAGAAATTCGAAAACTCAACTACTTCACGAGGGCGATCCGTGTAAATATGTAGGTTTCTTACTCGTACAAAGGAACTCTTTACTGGTAACTTGGACAACTTATAACAATGTTAATTTTCTCTTAAAAAATTGGAAGAAGACGACCAGACTGATCAAAATTGTCTCGAGTTAGAACTAAAAGAAAAGGCAAGGGCTCACTTAAATTTAATTAAGGCTGATCTACTATTTTTGTCCCTATAAAATACACTAAGTTTTAATTTCGTCCTTACAAAATATTTTGTGTCAATTTCGTCCTTATAGTTTCAAACAAATTTCAATTTTGCCCTTCTGTCAAATTAATGATGGAAAATACTTATGTGGCAAATGCAAAATGCTTAAAATACAAAAAAAAATGCTTAAAATACTGAAAAAAATGATTAATCTCTAAAAAAATGACAAAAAATTATGAAAATTTTAAAATACCAGAAAAAAAATCATTAGACAAAAAGTTTATGAAATTTGTCTAAGACTTTTTTTGGAGATTAATCATTCGTATCGATGAGGAATCAACAAAGTATAAAAATGTGGATCGAAGTTAAATTTTTTTTGTACAAGATGACAATAAACTCACAACCTGAACGTGAAATGGAAGTAGGTTTCAAATTATCAACTTGATACTGGGTTTGAAATTACCAAGTTGATCAAACTAGATTTGAAAATGATACTATGTTGGTAATTGGGAATATCAGGACGTACTCCCTTTTTTTTTTTTTTTTTTGCATTTAAAGATTTGCCACGTGCGTTGTTGAGATTTTTGTTTTCAACAATCTGCAAACATGATATTATTAGGTTCTTATCAAAAGCAAAGCCACAATGTTTGATGTGAACACAATGACCAGTATGCTACCAAAGACGAAGGAATATTTTTCATTCTACTAATGAATTTACCAACGTTGATTCTCTGGCCGGTTTATAATTTGACGAGAAAGACACATTGTGGACACTTGTCGGGCGGCCGCCCACATGATGGCGTTGGCTCCCCGATTCGATTTGATTTTGAAAATGATTTTGGAGTCGCCACCCGGGTTTAGGAATGAACCCGAGAAACCAATAAAAATGACTCTTTTATGCCCAATGGTTTTGAAAAATGGTTTTACCGGTCATGCGAAAACCTTTTTATTTCAGGGCTCGGGGGTTTGGTTATGGGAGGGGAAGGGTTTTAATGCACCCCCCTCGCCCGATTTGTAAATCTGTCTTTACTAAATAATTTGTGGGACGTAAAATGCATAGAATTTGGTTTTATACACATAATCGGGATTCGGGGACGGGAAACACGTACGTGAGATAAAACACAATGCATGAGATTAGCATGCACGCGTGCTTGCATATTTACAATGTAAATGATGATGTACGAGGATGATATGAACATGATGATATATTCAGAGTGATATAAAGACAGAAAATATGATTAGAATGAACAAATAAGAGACACAACAACTGCCCATCAATCTGCCAACAGAACAGGGGGTTGGGCGCTCAAGGTCTTTCAATCTCAACAATTTAACTCTTGCTTTCTGGTTTAAAAAATACCTTACTTTGACCATAAACACTTCCAGAGCTGATTCTTCATTCATAATTCCAGTGCAAAATCTCAACAAAGCATTCGAGATTAATTATCAAATAAAACATGGATTTTTAGCCATTTTGCTTTGAGAAAAATCTGTAAGTGAGATTGAGTTTGAGTTGGGAGAGAAGAAGAACTGACAATAGATTGATGAGCAACTGAGATGAACTCACACATGCTTGGGATGACAATAATTATAACATGATGGACAAAATGCATGCACTGCTCAGAAACCACCTTGAGTGCTCAAGGTGAGGTTGAGTGCTCAAGCCAATCCCTGGTTCTCACTTTCTTTTAATCTCTCTTTGTTTCATTATTCATGTATTCATAACCTCTTTACCAAATATCCCTGGAAAATAATTTTCAACAATGAACAAGAACTAAGAGGCATGATTTATGAATAATAAACAAGTTATTGATTTTGTTCCTTTGATTATCCATGAAAAATGAAGAAAAAGTATAAGATGAGAGCTTCAGAGAAGTGAGATGGACTGATATAGGCACTTAACAACACACACACCCTTCTGGAATGAAATAAAATAGCATGATAATAACTAAAAAGAATAAAATAAATAAAACAGTAACCTGTCCAAGAGACACCTTGAGTGCCCAAGGTCAGGTTGGGCGCTCAAGCCATCCCTTGGCTTGCATGTTTCTGTTCACTTCCTTGCTTTGCTCTTGACATTCTTTTGAGTTTATTTGCTCCTGATCACTTTGAAGATATTGGCTTTTATGTTCTTTCACTTGACAAAGGTTAATAACCTTGATTTTCTTCTTTCAAATATGAACAAAATCAAATAAATCCTTTTGACGATTATTGCGAAATGATCAGAACCCAAATGAAACCGGAATATTGCATACTATGATGATAAATGACAAAATAAAGTAACAACACATTCCAGAAACCAACCAAAGCAAAGTAGCAAAAAAACTGATTGCTGGGACCTTGAGCGCTCAAGGTGACCTTGGGCCCCCAAGAGCCGATCAACACAGAAAATTTTGTAAGCTTAACAGCCAACTTTTGAACTTTGTAAGTGTAAACTGAGTATGAGGAACTCACTTACACTTACTAGTCACCCTCAGATTGTGACCAAGTGTTGATTTTGTTGCTTTTCCTACCTTTTTAGAACTTGATCAAAGTGAGAAAATGTGATTTTTGCTTGGTTTGGCTTGGAGACTTGATGTTGGGTACTAAAACAGTTTGTTTGTTTTGGGTATTTTGGAGTGGTTTGAGGCTGGTGTTGATGGTGTAGGATGAGTGTGGTTGATTTCAAAGCTTAAGGATGGATTTGGGTTTAGTTTTGGTTGATTTTGGTGGAGTGTGAGGGTATGGACGTGGGTGAATAAGGGAGTGAGTGCTTTCTACTGGATTTTAGTGAGAGAGGCAGTGGTTAGTAATGAGAGGGGGGGGGGGGGGGGAATTACCATTTAATTTGAGAATAGTTGGAGGGGTTAGAGGGTAATTAGGGGGATTGAGTAACCTTGTAGGTTTAGGCAATGGCCGGATTTTAGGGAGATAATGGCTCCCATGCAGCAGAATCTCATGATTACAACCACTACCTGTAACTGACTGGTGTGCAGGTTGGGCGCCCAAGGTGAGGTTGGGCGCTCAGGGTGACCTTGGGCACCCAAGGTGTGTTTAGGTGTTGGTTTATGCTTTGGCTTGGCTTGTTTGTTTTAGGTTAGGTTAATGGTTTTTGAGAGGTTTAAGGTTAGGTTTGAGGTTTTTAGCAATTTCAAACCTTGTTCAAGTCCTCGGGGTAGTCAAAATTGGTCTTTTCATCATCGGGAATGCTTGCGTGAAAGATTGTACTACCAAGTTGACCAATTTCAGTAATCAATTTATTCCAGACTTCAGTAAGAGCTTTCAAACAATCAGCTCTAGTAGTATTTCTTAAAACTTTAGAAAAAGCAGGATTTAGACAAGTTTGCATGAAATGTTCAAATCTAATATCATCACCAAAAGTGAATGGCTGCTCTGCTGCAGCTACATAAAGGGCCAATCCATGTCTCATTTTAGGTTTAGTGTATACGAAATTACAAACACCACTTACACTACTATCACCACTAGCTAAGCCAATATCCGTGCAATGCTTCTTCTTAAGATGTCTCTCAATATGCCCCGTGCCATTATTACTATTGCAAGTATAATAATTTCCACAATAATTACACACACCTCTAGGGCCAATGTCAATCCCTTCTTTATTTTTGAAATTCTTATCAATTTTGGCATGTTTCCATACCCATGAAGTGTGACCCCTTTTGGCACGTTGTGTAGATGTCGAACCTGAACCTGGTGGTCCAAGTCCAACAGTGTTTGAAGCGGCTTCACCCACAGACTCAATTCCAGGTACCAGTGATGGTGAACCTGGTGGTAAACCAATTTGTGGATGTGATTCTTGTGAATCATCAGAGTCTGAGTTAAGGTTACAACCATGGCCAAAGTCAAAATGAGGAGATTCCATAATAACACAGATATAAACCCATAATCAGAAGTGAAACACAGAAATCACAAGCTAGGCCTCAAAAAGTTTCAAAATACAGATATCACAGAATCAAAGGTAAACACTAAACACAGAAAATCACATAAACACATAAATAAACACAAATAATCCGATCAAGAGAGAAAGAGAGAGGGAGAAAGAGATACGAAATAAACCCAGCAATATGGACTGTTAGGGTTAGCCGGTTACAGCAGAAATAAACCCAGCACAAATAATCCGTCTCTGGTGGCCTAAGGTTAGCCGGTTACGGTTAGGGTTTGCGGTTTGTGTTAGGGTTTGGGGTTAGGGTTAGAGCTAAACTTAGGGTTAGGGTTAAGGTTTGGCCGTTTGGAATTAGGGCTAGCCGGATAGGGTTAAAGTTAGGGTTAGGGTTTGGGGGTAGGGTTAGGGTTAGAGTTACCAGTGGTGGTGGTCCTGGTGGAGGTGGACCAGGTGGGGGTAGATCGAGACTTGAGAGACAGAGAGTGGTGGATCGAGAGAGAGAGAGCCGTAAACCATTCGTGGTGGATCTGGTGGTGGTGCGGTGACTGGTGGTGGTGACTGGTGGTGGTGGTGGATCGGTGGTGGTGGACCTGGTGGTGGTGGTGGTGGTAGATCGAGAGAGAGAGAACTAAGAGAAACCATTTGTGGTGGTGATCGTAGAGAAAAAAATTGAGAGAGCCGTTTGTGGTAGACCGGTGGTCGTCGGCTAGAGATGAGAGAGAGAGAGAGAGAAAACCATTTCCGGTGATCCAGAGGAGAGAGAGAGAGAGCGAGAGAGAGCTGTTTCCGATGACTGGTGAGCCAGAGGAGAGAGAGAGAGAAGAGAGAGGTGAGAGTCAGTGGTGGAAGAAGAGAGAGAGAGAGAAGAGAGCCGTTTTAGGGTTCGGGGGATTGGCCTATAACAACCTATTTATAGTGGCGTCTAATCTAGTGCATATTGACACCTCTAATTCCTATGCACCAAACTGTAAAGTTGTCGTAAAATTGTATTATGAGAGGGTCGTTAGAGTTTTTTCTTCGAATCGGAACTATCTACATTTTACGGGAGAGTGATTATATCCTCCATGCAAAAAATAAAGTCTTTTAATTATCGATACGTACTTGATCGAACGACACAAATTATCGGTTGATAATGAATCAGCGTCCCGATGAAATGGCTTTCAATACCCGATAGACTTCAAAATTCGCGAGAGTGATTAAAACAACAATATAAACAAAGTGAATGGTTTGGATCCTCAAAATTGTATTGCGATAGTGTGGTTATCGTACATTATCCTTTGGCATAATAGCTTGGTTATGAACCAAGTAAGTTCGATGTATAGGATTGAAAGGCAGCTGCAGACTCGATTTCCCGAATGTTCGATCTAATCCGTTACGATTTCATATCTTATCAATTCTATCATTTTCCCAAAAAATGGTGGCGATCACATGTCGGCAACCACCTAATCGGATCACATTCGTTGCATCTAGAAGCAACAATGTCCTATAATGCATGACTCGACTGCCATCAGAGCAGTTTTTTTTGAATCAGAACCATCTAGATTTTAAGTGGGAGTGATTATATCCTCCATGCAAAAAATAAGGTCATTTGATTATCATTACGTGCTTGATCGAATGACACAAATTGTCGGTTGATAATTAATCAACGTCCCGATGAAAGGGCTTTCAATACCCGATAGACTTTAAAATTCGCGAGAGTGATTAAAACAACAATACAAACAAAGTGAACAGTTTGGATCGTCAAAAATGTATTGCGATCGTGTGGCTAGCGCATAGTGTACTATGTACAAGGGCCCCATTCTCATATAATATACATGTTATATATAGAAAAAAATTCAATTTTGACCTACCAATTCATAAATCAAAATTTTCAATTTTATCATTCCAAATTTCATTTTTGATTTTTCCACATTGTTTAAATAAACTCAATTTATTTTATAAGAATGTATTTTTGACTTATTAATTTATGGCCTATGGGCCACAAGTCAAAATTTATAAAATTTTATTTTTTGATATCAAAATTTAATTTTTATAATTTTTTTTCATTTTTGTTATTCATAAGGTACCTGTTACCATTAAATTTTCCTTCATTTATTCCCTTATTATGGCAATTGCCAAGTCAATTTATCTAATAAATATGTATTTTTTAGTTATTATTTATTTAAATAATATGGGCTTATCCGCATATGGCCTTATCACTTATGGGCTTATGGCCTAATGGGCCATGACAAGTCAATTTATTTAATAAATTTTTTTTGGGCTTATTTAATACCATATGGCCTAATGGGCCATGAGCCCATGACAAGTCAAAATTATTATTTTTTCTTATTAAAAAATTCACTTTTAATTTTTCCCCTCCTTTTTTTTCATTATTATGGTTATGGCCTTATGGGATGCCAAGTCAATTTATAAAAATGTATTTTTGACTTATTCATTTATGGCCTATTGGCCATAAGTCAAAATTTCAACAAGTCACCCGTCGGTTAGCGGGTTCAATCGAACCCTTAAGGTTCGGAGTGAAGATTGATTATAGAAATAACACAAGGTTGAAGTGAATTAAGTCTCTTTCATAAAAAACTGTTGTCGTACTACAACTTTTGGAATAAAAGGAAGGAAAACAACATGAGTAGGACAAAGTTCATCCGAGCAGTCTTTAATTTATCCATATTATTTTCTCAAGTTAAAGGCGTTCCATGGCTTGTCCACCAGCTGTCCATCCATGTCTTCTAATTGTAGGCCCCCTTGCCAACCTTTTTCACGACTCGGTATGGGCCGTCCCAATTGGGCATGAGCTTCTTTTTCTTGTGCTTGTCGGTGACCTTCTTTAAGACCAAGTCATATGGGCAGAAGGTCCGCAACCGAACCGTCTTGTTGTACCCCTTAGCAACTTCTTGCTGGTAGGCTACCAGCTTAATCCGAGCCGCGTCTCTCTTCTCCTCGGCCAAATCAAGGTCGTTGCGAAGGGTTGCATCATTCGTGGGCTCGTCAAAGTACTCGGTTCGGATCGTTGGAAACCCCTTCTGGATAGGGATGACAGCTTCAACCCTGTAAGCCATTGAATACGGGGTTTGTCCAATGGAGCGTCTCGGTGTTGTCCGAAACGCCCAGAGGACATGAGGGAGCTCCTCTTCCCACTTTCCTCACTTTGCTGTAAGTCTTCGTTTGAGTCCAGCGGCTACACTTTTGTTGGACGCCTCGGCTTGTCCATTCCTTTGAGGGTAGACTGGGGTGGAGTTAAAGAATCGTATCCCGAGGGTGTCACAAACTTCCCTCATCTGTTTCCCTATGAACTGTTTGCCGTTGTCCGAGACGATTGCATATGGCACACCGTACCGAGAGATAATGTTTCGCCAGAGGAAATTCTTGACATTGCCCTCGGTAATGTGGACCAACGGTTCGGCCTCCACCCATTTTGAAAAATAATCGGTCGCCGTGATGAGGTACCGAAATCCCCGAGGAGCAAGTGGAAGTTCTCCAACGATATCCAAGCCCCATTGGGCAAATGGCCAGGGACTCACAATTGGTTGGAGGTCTTCGGCTGGCTGGTGGATTAGCGGTTTGAACAGCTGGCACCGGTGACACTTTTTGACAAACGACTCGGCATCTTCTTTCATTTTAGGCCACCAATACCCCTGAGTGAGGGCTAGGTGAGCAATGGATCGGCCCCCGGAGTGGCATCCTCCATTTCCCGCGTGGAGTTCTTGGAGCACGGAGTGAATTTGGTTTTGGTGAACCACCATGAGGTAGGGTCCGATTCTTGATCATCGATAGAGAGCCCCATTGGGCGAGCACCAAAAATTAGCAGCCTTACATCTGATCTGGTGTGCTTCTCGTTTATCAGCAGGAAGTTTGTCGTCTCAGAGGTAAAAAAAGAGCTCATCCATCCAGCTCGAACCTACTTCAATGTTCAGAACTTGAATTTGTGGGGGCTCAAAGCTTGGCGCAGCAATTGTTCCGAGAGAGATGGATCTCTTCTCGGAAGCCTTGCATGCCGAACCGAGACCAGCGAGTGCGTCGGCGTGTGAGTTGTGCTCCCGTCCTATTTGATGGACTTGAATCTCTTCAAACGTCTCGGTAATGGAGCGAGCCAGGCTTAGATAGCGAAACATTCGTTCATCCTTTGCTTCATACTCCCCGTTGAGCTAGTTTACAACGAGTTGTGAGTCGCTGTAAACCATGAGGGACTTGATCTCCATTGCTTCAGCTATCCGTAAACCAGCGATGAGAGCCTCGTACTCGGCCTCGTTGTTAGAGGCTGGGAAATCTATTGTGATTGCACTTTCGTGCAGCACACCTTGTAGAGAAACGAGAACGACTCCTGCTCCGGCGCCACGGGAGTTGGACGCTCCATCAACGTGCAACTTCCATACGTCCCCATGGAACATCGTCCAACTTGAAAAGGGGGAGACGTATGGGTCTTCGGGTTTGTCAGTGTCCGAGGCGTCATGTCTCTTTTGCACTGGCACCTCGATAGGTGAATCTTGTATTGATGACGACTCGGGTTGTGGGGAGACGTCCACCATTTCCGAGTCGCCTAGAGCGGGCTCGGCTGTGAGTCTTGCCTCGTTGGTGATGATTGCTTTGGGTGAGGATTCCTTGTCGATTATCATGTTATCAGCGGTGGTCTCGGGTTGGGCTGTAGGGTTTGGCGTTTCATCTTCCGGTTTAGCCTTTGGAGTAAGTTCAGCAATGAAATCTGCCAACACCTGGGTTTTGATAGCTATTCCCGGTCGGTACTGGATGTCAAAGTTGGCAAGTTCACAGGCCCATTTTGAGATTCGGTTGGAAAGGTCTGCCCTTCGGAGAAGGGCTTTGAGTGGGTACTCAGTTCAGACAATGATCGTATGGGCCTGGAAATAAGGGAGGAGCTTCTTTGAAGCTGTGACGAGAGCAAAGGCAATTTTTTCCATAGGTAGGTATCTCGTCTCGGCCCCAGTCATCGTTTTGCTTGAGTAGTACACTGGGCGATGCTCCGAGCCTTCAGCTCGAGTAAGAACCAAGCTAACAGCATGCAGGGAGACGGCTAGGTAGAGGAATAGGTCTTCATTTTCAAGCGGAGTTTCGAGCAGGGGGGGTTCGGCGAGATACTTCTTGAGGTGTTGCAAAGCCTGCTCACACTCCTCGGTCCATTGGAACTTCCTTTTGCTGGTTTTGATGGACTGAAAGAGAGGACGACATACGTCTGCCGAGCGGCTTATGAAACGGTTTAGGGCTGTAGCCATCCCTGTTAACCTTTGCACTTCTTTAATCGTTCTTGGTGAGACGAGCTTTTGCACAGCTTAGCACTGGGAAGGGTCAGCTTCAATACCCCTTCTAGTGACCAAGTGTCCCAGAAATTTCCCGGAGGCCACTTGAAAGCACACTTCTCGGCGTTGAGCTTTAGGCCATGCTTCTTCAAAACGGAGAACATTTCCATTAAATCCGAGATGTGGTCCTTTTCGTCAATACTTTTAACCACCATGTCGTCTATGTAAGCTTCCATAATATTACCAAGCTGGTCCTTGAACATCCGAGATACCATCCGCTGATAGGTAGCCCCAGTATTTTTCAGTTCGAAAGGCATGACTCGGTAGCAATATAGCCCTCTCGGAGTGATAAACGCTATTTTTTTCCAAATCAGCCTCGTCCATGAAAACTTGGTGTAGCCCCGATAAGTGTCCATGAAACTGAGACACGCGTGGCCTGCCGTGGCGTCAACGAGCTGATCGATCCTTGGGATTGGGAAGCAATCCTTTGGACATGCGTCTTTTAGGTTCGTGTAGTCCACGCAGACACGCCAGTCCCCGTTCTTCTTCGGGACTACCACTGTGTTGGCAAGCCATGTCGGATACTGGACTTCTTGAATGCCCTTGGCTTCCAACAGTTTGTCCACCTCTTTTTCCACCTCCTCGGCATGTGTTGCAGCTGACCGTCTCGGTCTTTGAACTATTGGCCTTCGCTTTGGATCAACGTTCAACTTGTGTTTGACGAAGCTCGAGTCCACCCCTGGCATCTCGTACGGCGTCCAGGCAAAAACTTCAATGGTCTTTAGAAAGGCCACCATCTCCCCCCTCTCAGTCTCGGACAAGGACGAGCCGATGAGGAAGAAACGGTTGCCGTCTTCGTTTACTAGGACGGTAACGAGATCTTCCACAGCTTTCTCCTTAGCTTGGAGTCCGACGTCCTCCAATATTGGCATGTCTGGGGCCTCAACCCACTGTACTTGCTTCATTCTCTCTCCCTTTCGCTCTCTTCTGCCTACGGTGGAGATGTAACATTTTTTGGAGGCGAGTTGATCACCTCGGACATCCTTTTGCCGCCCAGTAGCTCCAATGAATCGGAGCACCTGATGATAGCTTGATGCCATGACCTTCATTTTGTGGATCCACCATCTTCCGAGAATGATGTTATAAGGACTGGGAGAATCCACCACGATAAATTCCACCTGTTTTGTTACTGATCCGGCTCGGAGAGGTAAGGAGATCGATCCCAATGGGTACACCGGGGCTCCGTTGAACCCAACGAGTGGGACCTCGGATGGCTTAAGGTCGCTCGCGGTATAGCCGAGCCGTTTGAACAATGAGAAGTACATGACCTCAACAACGCTTCCTTGGTCAATTAGAATTCTCTTGACTTGTACGTTTTCTTTGAGGAATAGTGTGAGCACCAGGGCGTCATTGTGAGGGAACTGGACACCATCTAAATCTTTCTCGGTGAACGTGATTGTCCACTGAGATTCCTTTGTTGGAAGCTTCCACTTTGGTGCTGCCCTAACCGAGAGAACTTGCATTGCTGACATGACCCGGTCGATCTCGCGAGAGAGCCTCTCCTCGGTTACCTTATTTACTGGGCCGTGGATCACGTCCATCATTATGACCTTGGGGCCAGCGTTTTGTCCTGATCAATGAATCGATCCAAGTGCCCCGCCGAGACGAGGGACTCTAGATACAGCTTAAAGGGGTCGCAGGCCGTGGTGTAGTGTCCCTGCTCTCGGTGGTACGTGCAGTATACTTGTTTATCTTTCCCTTTGTCGTGGGTACCGAGCTTGTGGTCTGGCCATTTAAAGAATGGCTCGTGCTCGATCTGTTTTAGGAGCAGGTAGATGGGTTCGGTGAAGACGGTATTCCGAGCCACAAAGTCACTAGCCCTCGAGGGTTTCTTCTGCCCTGTCTTGATAGTATTGATAGCCTTCTTTTGACTGTCCGAGACATGGATGGTCTGGCCAGAGGACTTGTTGGTTGGAGCATGACGCTCGGTTAACAATTCCTCCAGCTCTACGTACTTGTTAATGCGCTCCATCAGGTCGTCCATGTCCTTCGGAGGGTGAAGCATTAGGTGTATGAAGACCGGGCTGTTGCTCTCTGGCCCATGTTTAAATGAGGTTGAGGCCACACCTTGGTCAGAACCCTGGATCTGATGGAACAGCTCCCAATAGCGCTTCGCGTACTGCCGCAGCGTCTCATCAGAACGCTTCTTCATTCAGAGGAGGGAGTCGACTTCTTTACGCTGGACGTTGCTGGTCACGAACCGAGACAAGAAGGCTCGTTCTAAGGCTTCGAAACTCCCAATGGAGCCTTCTTCCAGTTTGTTAAACCACAAGGCGCCGAGAGAGCCCAAACTGGTTGGAAATACCTTGCACATGATGGCCTGATCCGAGGTGTAGAGGGAAATAATTTTCCTGTAATAAATGAGGTGGTTGTAGGCATCGGTCAAGGCATCGTATCGGCTGAATTTGGGCAAGGAGAATCCGGCGCGAAGGGTAGCAGAGGCAATTTCTTTTGTAAACGGCGGCCGAGACAATTGTCTCAGACGCTCGTCAACGCTCGGTAATGGAGGGAGAGGGGGGATGGTAAACCCGTCAGACGTCCACGTCTTCTTCTTGTAATTGTGACCAGAGTGCTCTGTTCGGCGTTTCGTTGTTTCGGTTTGGTGACGATGATGATTGGCACGCTTAACGGTTCTCGGTGGATCTTGTGCCCCGTACTTCTCACGGTTTTTGCCGTTATCGCGCCTGTTCTCTGGGTAGGCGTGGCGCTTCCCCTTGTCTCCTCCCTTCGGGGCAACATGGACCTCACTCAGGACCTTCTTCTTAGCCTCGAGGTGGGGACGGTAGTCACATGACTTGGTAAGTCTCGGAGGGGACTTCTTCCGAGTGCTATGAACCGGGTGTTCTCTATTATCTTCTCGTAGGTAAATGGGGATAAACTCCCCATTCTCATAGCAATACACCGTCTCATGAGATGGTGAGAGGCGAGAGAATGGAGATCTGGCACTCCACTCCGAAATCTGGCTCGATCTCGGATGGGACGTCTGGATTCGATCCCCCTTGGAGAAATGCTCGATTGATTGGCTCTCGTGCCGAAGCACGAGAGCTCGATTTTGAGCAGCCTCGTTGGGGTGAGAGATTCGGTCTTTAGCAGAGCGTCTCCTTACGCACCCTCACCGTGAGAGGTAGCGGTTGCTTCAGCAACGGTCTTCCTCTTGACAGCCTCTATGAGCTTGGCCATCTCAGCCTTCATTGCCTTCATCTCGGTGTCACACTGCTCTTAGCGTTGACTCAGTACTTGAATCATGTTCTGGTCCAGACTCGGACTGAGTCTGATGAACTTTCCGATAGACATGTGGGGGTGGTTTTTGGGTCGACGGAGGAGGAAGGGTGGTTGGGGTTTTTAGGGTCTTCTGGGTGGGTTTCTCCTCCCATGGTGTAAAAATGCGGGGGTGAAAGTGGTTAAGTTCCCCTGCAGAGTCGCCGATTGTGGTGTCCTAAATTCCGACGGACCTCCTTAGGACTCGTCTTCACTAGTAGGGGCTGGATCTCGGGTCTCTTGATTCACCTGCACACGTAGAACCCGACGTTAGCACCCCACCTGGCTTGAAATTGGCCAGGGAAGGCACTCCGACGGTCTAGTGAGAGAATGGAAGAGATGGAACCAGAGAGCAATGAAATTCTGTAGGGTTAAAGAGTTGTCTATATCTCAGGGCTCCTTCTCTTCCCTTATATAGGTGCTCCAAGTACGGGGGCACCTTGGTCATTTGTCGCGGGTGACGTCACTACGCGTCACGGAGTCACGTTCATTTCGTTGCATGGGGATCTCTCCGCTCACAGCTCGACACGTGTCATAACCGCTCGGGCGCAATTATCACGACGTGAGCTTGTAACCTCCCGCACCATGTGAGCTAGGAACGGGTTTGCCACGTGACTTAACCGCCTCGAATGACATCAGGAGACGTCATAACTTCTTGATCCTTCTTGATTCTTCCGGTTCGGCTGACTTGGTTGGTTTACGGTGGCTCGTCCGAGACAAGCCTGTTCCAGCCGACACGTTGGCTTAGACCGAGTCGGGTCCGAGACGGTTTAGTTGGGCTCGGGCAGCATTTAAGCCCGTTCCCAACTGTAGGTTGGGTTTGGTCCTTCCGGCCCACTAGGCTATCAATTCGAGACGTCTCTAGCCCCTTAGGGTGTTTTATTTCGGCCCATTACACCTAGTATCTTTAATTCTGCCCAATGAAACCCAAAATTAAAGTAATAGTACAAAGAGTCATATGTCGAGAAAGAGGTGTGTAAACTCTTTAATATAACGACGGCTTGAAATTATGTTTCTGTCATCGAGCCAGTGGGGGCATGTAATAAGTTCGATTATTTTTTAACTATTGGACCGTGTTTAATTTGTTTACTATATTCCTTTATTTCTTTCTTATGTTTAAATTGTACTGGTTCCAGTGATTACAAAATGTGTAAAACTTGTTTTTTTCTATAATTTCGGTGCTTAAAATTAGATACTAACGAGTGCAAAGACTAGAAGAATCACAAGTGCAAGTACAATCCTGTAGAGCGTGGATTTCTCGTATCTTGATGGTGCCTTTAGATCTGCAAGATAAGGAACAGTTAGAGCACCTTTGCCCTTAATGGCAAAGGCCCTCCGATGCTTAAGTTAGTAAGGGGATTTACTAATTAAGCAAAGAACAATGCGTATGAATGGGTTTCACAGCGTACCTTTTACCGTGGGTATCATGTCTATATTTATAGATGTAGGTTAACTTGTTGATCAAGGGTCCTCGTTGCCCTAGTTTCCTTATCACGTTAGGAAACCCTTCCTAATAGGATTCACCCTATTAGGTACAGTGACATTACTGTACTGGTCTTCCATGGTTAATAGGACTCCTTTCCACATAGGACTTATTCCCATATGGTCGTGCAATATGACTCTTCATAGGATTCTACATTCCTTATCTAATATGGAATGCTTACGTCATCCCTTTATCTCACGGGATACACCTTTTATCGCGTAAGAGGGTATTCGAGACTGTTCCAGAACGTTCAGCCGTAGTGCCAGCCTAATAGCGATGTAGATGTGCTGCCGCGTAGGACGGCTGTATTGTCGCTGGTTCGTGGCCCTTATGACCGAGCTTAACTCGTAGCTCGGTTCTCCCTGCACCTTCTCGTGGTGCCATGGTTGCCCCTCTAGCTCGGCTCCCCTGTAGGGTACATCCACGCTGCATGGCCGAGCTAGGGCACTGAAGAGGGATACGGGTTTTACCCTCTCCAATTGCTCCCCAACTCTGACCATCGCTGTTGCGGTGATGTTCAGAGCTTCAACCGAGCGAACTTGTGATTGGTTGGGCCTGTCACTTAGGCCTGGCCCTTCACATGGCCTTTCCCTTCACGTGGGGGGCACAAATACTTTCCCATTTAATGTGATTCTACGCACGCTGCGGACTTGATAAGACCAAAGGACGATGCAGAGACGTGTCCGTACGTGACACCCCTGTTGCCTCGTTTTGCATCCAACATCATCATTATTCCGTTTCAAATCGTAAAACCTTCCTCATCTCTCCCTTTTCATCTGCACATTCTTCCCCAGAGCAAGGAGAGAGAAAACAGAGCCTGTATCTCGCCATTTTCTTACGCCTCCAAGCTTCGAGTCAGTTTCTACTCCGTTCCCCATCGCCGGAAAACTCTCCTAGAATCTTCCCATTTCGCCTGTAAGTTTCTCTTCACCTTTTCAGAATTCCTTTGTCGCCTTTCCTTTCCGTCATCTAGGGTTTATCGTCATGGGAAAACTTCTAGAACTCGTGAACTCCTCTGAAAAAATGGAGAAATTCCGGCGGGACTTCAATATCCCCGCCGGTGTCCATCTTAGTGTTCTAGGCCTTAACACCTTACCGGACTTCGACCAAACGGACGAGAAAATCCATATTCCTATCATCTTTATTACTGAGTGTGGCCTGAAATTTCCCTTGGACCTGTTTCTCTGCGAAGTCAGTGAGAGATGTAGGCTACATTTGATGCAAATGTGCCCGAACTTCATTCGGGTTGTCCTGGGCATGGTTGCCCTAAATAGGGTTATTAATTTTTCGTTGGGATGGTTTGACATCCTTAGGCTATACTCCGTCGTCCCCACCGTCGACGGTTCATACTATCTTAAGGCGCGGAAGAAAGAGCAGCAGTTAATCACCGACCTCCCCAACTCAGCAAGGGGGAAGCAAAACGACTTCCTTGTGGTAACTGGGGACTGGATGCCCAAAACTCAACCCCATCTCATGGAAAATTCCAGTAGTGGGCTTAGGACCGCATCAGTCTTTATCCCTGTTCTCCTGATTCGTGCACTTTTGTTTTTATTCTGTTTGTATGTACTAATCGATTCCCCGTTGTTTTGCAACTTCCAACCTAAGCGAAGGCTATTGGCTTGACCACAACCTACTACATCGAGACCAACATGCAGTTGCCCTCTTGTTCGACGGTTTCGAACCTGTTCCAGTCGGGCTCGGCCGCGCTGCGCACATCCTGCTAGGCTACACTCCCACATACTAGGGAGGTGTTATGAGGGGAGGTGAAGCTCGCACTCGCCACCCTTGGCCTCCTGCCCGACCTGTACTCCTTCCCAGCGCTCCTGCCGAGCTCGGCCGCCGCAGGGTTAGAAGTAGGAATCCTTTCAGAGGAGGTGGCATGACCCGTCCAAGAAATACCAGGGCCAACACTGCGCAACACGTGACCATTGCCTCACGAGAGGAAATCCTTACCGCGATCCCCATCCTAACCAGAGGTTCAGAGCCGAGCACATCAGGTAGGGAATCGGGAGAAGACCTCGAGCAACAGGTAGACGATTATCACAGCTCTTCCTCGTCCTCTGGCTACTCTCCTTCCCCCGAGCCATCTTCCGTCGCCGACATGCCTGAATAGCCGATCAACCTCCTTAGCATCCTTGATGTAGGTATTGCTCCTAACGACATGCCTCCTCTCCCCCCTAACCTCGGCCTTTCAAGCATTCCTCCTGCCCTCGACGTGATCGACCTCACTGAGAGGCAGAGAGAGAAAAGGCCCCTAGAGGAGGACCCTTCATCCCACCAGCCACCATCCAACAGACAGAGGACAGAACACACGCTCCACTCGCAGCTCGCACGTTGATTCCTGAGCACCGGTGCTCGCGCGCCCTGACGGTGCTCTGCTTACCAGGGAAGACAGTGTGAGTTCTCCCGAAAATGCTTTTGCTCTTGCTCAAGCCGTGCTGCTCCCCACCGATGTGGAGAAAGAAAAGGGAAACTCCTTCGACAAACTGCTGAAGACAGGTCTTCAAGTCAATATCAAGGTAATGTATTATTTATTTGTTTCTGCTAACTCATCTTCGTCGTCCATTCTCCCTTCGTTGATTTACAATACGTGCCTTACTGTTCGTGTAGGCAATGCAGAAGATGTTTGTTGGTCTCGAGCGAGCTCAGGACCACGAAAAGGAGATGAAGAAGGAGGTCGCCGCCTTGCAGAAGAGGGCCGAGAAGGACGGTGCCTATCATGCCCAAATCTGGAGGGAAGCTAACGAAGAAAACGACAAGCTGAAGGCTTATCTGGAGGCCTTGAAAAAGAAAGCGGAGGAAACCGTACTAGACCTCCAACAAGAACTGGAGCAGGCCAAGGCTGCAGTGGAGGATGCTCACAGCAGAGGTGTTCGCGAGGCGACGGCGAGTTACGTGGGCCAAATGCCCCTTGTGAAGAGTACCATATGGAACGCCTGCTGGGAAAAATGCCTCACCGTGCTAGGGGTCCCTAAAGACTTCCCTCACTGGGTGGATAGGCATCTCCCAGGCCAGCCCACGACAAACCTTCAGCATGACCAAACTCCGCCTGCGAACTCTGAGATTCCCCATGTTGATGCTACCGAATCCACTGAGGCGAACACTGGTGAGAAGGAAGGGGTGGATGGTCCAAAGGTCATAGAAGAGTCGAGCTCAGACCAGCAAGTCCTCCCAGAGAATGAGCAAGCCGCTTGACATCCTTTTTTGCTGCCCTGCATGGCACACTGTGGCCGTTCGTGGCCTTGTAATTCCTTGAAATACTTTAGCTACTTTCAATGTCTTGCTATGAATGCTTTCTGTACGGCCCCTGGTGGCCTTTTAACCCAGTTGTTCCATTTTGCTCGTACACACTGCGTGGCTTTGTTATCTAAGCATATTCGTACTCAGGAAAAACCCACCAATTATTCGTTTGGTATTAAGCATGTTCGTGCTTAACTTATGCCGTGCAATTTTTGTTTGCCATGCAATTTCTCTTTTGCAACTAAGTGTATTCGTACTTACCAATTATTCGTTTGGAATTAAGCATATTCGTGCTTAACTCATGCCATGCAATTTTTCGTTTGCCATGCAATTTCTCGTTTGCAATGAAGTGTATTCGTACTTAAGCAATTCTTCGTTTGCAATTTGACAACACTTATGGGTGCAGTTAGTATGCACTGCCCCCGATATGGGTTAATCATCTTCGTGCTAATCCATATTACCAAACTAAGTAAACACAAATAGATGTCAAAGTGAGATTGTATTCATAATCTGACCAAAAATAACCTTGAAATAATTGTGGGTGCAAATTCGGAAAATGAAACTAAGGGTACCCTCTCGTGGTGCCCTGTTTATTTTATAACTCATAAAAGAAAACAGAAAATAGGAAAACGTTGTGACTGTATTCGTAGCCACCACACACTATTGATAAAATCTACGGAGGTTTTGCATATTCCATGGTCGTGGAACTGCGTTGCCTTCCAGGTCGGCCAATCTATATGCTCCAATTCCGGCTATGCTAGTGATCTTGTATGGACCTTCCCAGTTCGGCCCAAGCTTCCCATCCGAAGAAACCTTGGTGTTGGCCAGCACTTTCCTTAGGACGAGGTCTTCCACCTTGAATTCCCTAGGCTGGACCTTCTTGTTATAACTTCTCCTCAGCTGTTCTTGGTAGGCTGCCAAAGTTATCAATGCTCGTTCCCTTTTCTCTTCCGCTAAGTCGAGTTGCTCGGCTAGGGCTTGGTCGTTGCCCCCTGACTCAACCAAAGCGGTTCGGTTGGTTGGTAGACCCACCTCCAACGAGATTACTGCCTCGGTGCCATAAGCCAGGGAATAAGGAGTCTCTCTCGTAGATCTCCTCGGCGTAGTCCTGTAGGCCCAAAGCACTAGGGGAAGCTCATCGGGCCACTTTCCCTTCTTACTCTCTAGCCTCTTTTTCAGGCTCTTTAGGATTGATTTGTTTGAGGCCTCTGCATGGCCGTTGCTTTGAGGGTAAGCTGGGGTGGAATAGTAGTTTTGTATACCATACTGGGCACAGAAGGCTTTAAATTTATTTCCAAATTGCGATCCATTGTCTGAAATAATCGATTATGGGACCCCAAACCGTGTAATGATTTTATTCCAAACAAACTTTTCGACCATGGCCTCCGTGATTTTTGCCAAGGCCTCACCCTCGATCCACTTAGTAAAGTAGTCCGTTCCGATTAAGAGAAATTTTTGTTTTCCCGTTGCCATGGGGAGTGGACCCACAATGTCCAAACCCCACTGAGCAAACGGCCACGGGCTAGTCAATGGCAAAAGATCCTCAGCTGGTGCACGGATCAAAGGTGAGTATCATTGGCACTTTTCGCATGTCTTGACAAACAGCTTTGCATCCTCCTGCATGTATGGCCACCAATATCCTTGCGAAATTGCTCGGTGGACGATGGACCGTGCTCCAGTGTGGCCGCCACACGTCCCAGCATGTATCTCACGTAAGAACTTCTGTACCATTGCAGCGTGCACACATAATAAATAAGGGCCTAAATAAGATTTGCGATAAAGCTTACCTTCTGGGGAGAGCCAAAACCTGGCTGTCTTGACCTTTATCTTGTGTGCTTCCCTTTTGTCCTCTGGTAACGTTCCATCCCTTAAGTAAGTAACAATTGGGTCCATCCAGCTCGGCCCAAGATCAGTCTCCATCACCAACTCGACAGACCTGCCAATGCTCGGCTCACCGAGGTATTCCACGATTACCAACCTTTTAAACTCTGTTTGTACTGTAGATCCTAGGCAAGCAAGTGAATCTGCATGAGCGTTCTGACCCGAGCTAATTTGCTGGATATGGACGACCTCAAATGTATCCAACAAGTCCTTGGCTGCTTCCACATAAGCTGCCATTTTTTCACTTCTTGCGGTGTATTCCCCTGATATTGATTTACCACCAACTGAGAGTCGCAAAATATTCTCAACTTACGGATTTTTAGCTCTCGAGCGTTCCTAAGGCCAGCGAGCAAGGCCTCATATTCAGTAACATTGTTCGTTGCGTTGAACCCAAATCTTACCGCTTGCTCCAGGACCAAACCTTCAGGGGAGATAAGTACAATACCTGCCCCCGCTCCTTTGTTGCATGAGGAGCCATCAACAAAGAGCCTCCACTCTGTTGGGTCCTGGTCGGCACTTGGTATGGGCATCTCGGGCCCTGACTCCTTCTCGTGAAGTGGAGGTGGCGATGCCACCCGTGGTGAGAACTCTGCCACAAAGTCTGCCAAGACCTGCCCTTTTATGGCCGTCCTGGGTTGATAATCTAGGTGATACTGACTCAGCTCTACGGACCACTTTGAGATCCTTCCAGATAAGTCCGCGCGCTAAAGTATTGCCCTTAGCGGGTACTCAGTGTACACCGTGATTGGATGAGCTAGGAAGTAGTGTGGCAGCTTTCTCGAAGATACCACCAAGGCATATACCAACTTCTCCAGTGGTAAATACCTCGTCTCTGCCTCCAGTAGTACCTTGCTTACAAAGTAGATTGGCGTTTGCTCGGTCCCCCTCTCTCGTAGGAGTGTCGAGCTAACAGCATGCTCGGATACCGATAAATACAGTATAAGTGGCTTCCCAGTATCTGGAGATAAGAGCAAAGGTGGGGAGGATAAGTACGTCTTTAGCTCTACAAATGCCTGCTCTTGTTCGACTCCCCACTCATACCCCTCTCTCTTCTTTAATAACTGAAAGAAAGGCATGCACCTGTCTGAGGATTTGCTTATGAATCGATTCAGCGATGCGGCCATACCCGTGAGCTTCTGGACTTCTTTCGTAGTCCTGGGGCTCTCAACATTTTGTAAAGCCGTGATCTGATCCGGGTTTGCTTCTATTCCTCTCCTGGTTACCAAGTGGCCTAAGAATTTCCCAGAGCTGACCCCAAAAGCACACTTTGAGGCTTTCAACTTCAGTTGATATTTCCTTAGTATGTCGAATGTTTCCTTCAAATCAGCTAAATGTCCTTGTTTTGCCTTGCTCTTTACCACCATGTCGTCTATGTAGACCTCCATGGTCTTACCTAACTGCTCCTTAAACATAACGGTGGCCAAGCGTTGGTATGTTGCTCCTGCGTTTCTCAACCCAAAGGGCATGACCTTGTAACAGTACAGGCCCGTTGGGGACATAAAAGAAGTCTTCCCCTAGTCGGGCTCATACATGGCTATCTGATGATATCCTCAGTATGCGTCGAGGAAACTCATTCTCTCGTAGCCTGCAGTTGCATCCACCAATTGGTCAATCCACGGGAGTGGAAAGCTGTCTTTCGGGCATGCCTTGTTCAGGCTAGTAAAGTCTACACACACTTTCCACTTCTCATTCTTCTTTTTAACTACCACAGTGTTGGCTAACCACTCTGGATAGTATACTTCCTCTATAGCGTCCGCTTCAAGTAACCTATCGACTTCTTCAATCACAGCGTCTGCGTGCTGTGGTGCTGACCTCCTTCTCTTTTGGATTACTAGCTTGTGTTGTGGATCCACGTTCAGGTGGTGGCAGATGACCTCGGGGTCAATCCCTGGCATCTCCTGTGGCGTCCAAGCAAAGACATCCATGTGGTCCTTTAGGAAGTCCACCAATTCTTTCTCCTCGTGCTCGGTTAAGTTTTCGCCGATCAAGAAGTACCTCTCCTGGTCGTTTTCGTCGATCTGCACCTTCTTCAACCCTTCCACCACTTTCTGGTTAGGGTCACCCCCTACGTTTTCTAAGGTCGGCTGATCAGGCACTTCCACAGTTTGCATGTATTGTGGTCTCAGTGCTCCTTTCAAGATCATGTTGAAACATTAGTCGGCCACCTTCTGGTCTCCTTTGATCATCTCGATGCCATCCGGCCCCGGGAATTTGATTTTCTGGTGGTAGGTGGATGGTATCGCCTTCATCTTGTGCATCCATGTCCTGCCTATAATCACGTTATAGGTGGACGAAAGATCTACTACCAGAAAATCGGTTTTGAGCACAGTGGACCCTGCTCGTACTGGTAGGGTTACCTTCCCCAATGGCCACACCGGGTGTGAGCTAAAGCCCACCAGTGGTGTTAAGCTCTTCTTGAGACTCTCGATGGGTAGGTTCATCTTCTTGAAAGTGTTGTAGTACATGATCTCGGTGCTCGCCCCCTGGTCGATCAAAATCTTTTCCACGTCATACTCCCCTATTCGTAGGGTTATGATCAGAGCGTCGTTGTGTGGAAGAGTGACCCCCTCCAAGTCTTTGTCGGAAAAAGTTATGGGAAGCTCCACTACTTCCTCTTCCATTTTTCACTTCAGGCCGAGCTTCAGCGCCTCTTGTGAACCGTTCAGTCGGCGTACATGCCAAACCTCATTGCCCGTGTAGGGGTCACAAGTCCATGTCATATGGATGGTCCCCCTTGGCGGCCTGTCACAATCCAAATCCTTGTGTTGTTCGGTGCACTGCTGCTCATCTGCTTAGAACTCTTTTAGATGCCCTGCGGCCACCTGCTCGTCCAAAAACTTCTTATACTCCACATAGTCCTCAGTCATGTGCCCCCAATCTCTGTGGTAGTTACAATGCTGGTTGGTGGCTCTCCTTTTCATTGGGTTCCCGGTCATCTTTGGTGGCCTTCTGAACCATGGGTGGTCTTTGATGCGGTACAGCATCTTGTAGATCGGCATGTTGAATGTTGCCAAAACACTAAAGTAGGATTTTGCATCCGGTACGTCCTTCCTTCCCGTCCCAAACTCCTTCTTGCCTGCGTTGTATTCCTTGTTATACCCCTTGGACTCCTGAGGCTTCC
Source organism: Gaultheria prostrata (assembly GCA_036023075.1). Classification (NCBI taxonomy): domain Eukaryota; kingdom Viridiplantae; phylum Streptophyta; class Magnoliopsida; order Ericales; family Ericaceae; genus Gaultheria; species Gaultheria prostrata. Next base: position 5,874 of record JAXBDA010002798.1, on the reverse strand, counting down.
TCGGGGGGCTCTGGAGCCGTCTTGACACAATCTTGCCTCCAGATCGGATGATGTCATCCTCTACCCGGGCGTGCTCTTGGATTCTCTCCATAACTTTGGCAATGGTCTTGACCGGGTGCATAGTAAGTGATTCTCGTAACTTGCTATGCATGGGTAGGCTTGTTTTGAATGTTGCCAGAGCGTACTCTTCACTGCAGTTTTCAATCTCGTTGAAAGTTTCCCAATACCTCTTGGCGTATTCCCTCAAGGTCTTCTCATCGTTCTGCCTCATTGCCGTTAAGACATCAAAAGTTTTTGGGGCAGCACGGCTTGTGAGAAATCGTGCATAGAATTCCTCAGCAAGCTGAGCCCAACAAAGTATTGATCCCTCAGGTAGCTTGTGATACCAACTGAGCGCCACCTTCCCGAGACTGGAAGGGAACATCTTGCACAGCACGGTATCATCATTCTCATGCATGAACATGGCCTGCTGATAGTGTTGGATGTGCATGACAGGGTCGGTGTTCGTTTCATAGAGCACGAACGTACCGTGCTTAACCCTGCTCGGCATCCTTTCTGTCTTAATCCAATAGGCAAGGGGAGAGGTCGCTATTTGCCCCAAGGCTTCTTTTGCTGCTTCTCGTGCAGTTTTTGGGCCACCCTCTGGGCGAGCATCCCCATAACGATCTCTGGCCCTCTGCTCATTGGATCCAGATATCTCGTATCTATCCCTAGCATGTTTCTTACCACCGCCCTTCTCGTGGGAGTGGCTCCTCTCTCTCCTTTTTCGTGGAGAATCCTTTCTACCCGTGGACAGGTTTTCCCGTGGCCGACGGTCCTTGGCCCTCCTCGGCCCTTCCTGCCGTAGTACGGTGCGTGAATGGAGATCCTTCTCTGCTTCTTTAAGGGGTTGTTTCAAATCTTCAACCTCCCGTTCTCGTCGGGTAAGTTGTCGTGCCAACTCCTCGGCCTCTTGTTCCTGCCGATCACGACTTTTTTCGTGGTCGCGAGATTTTTGGCCAGAGTTCCACCCATCACGTGGGGGACTCTGACCTCTCCTTTCTCCCGAAGGGGACCACTCCTTTTCGTACCTTACAGGGGTCACAGACCGTCGGTGTCGGCCCCTGTACCTTGGTATTTCTTGTATCTTATCGAAGCGCCTCGATCCATGGCCCTTGCGTGGCGCAGTAGGGACCGTGGGTGCTCGTTTCTCTTTCGTTTTAGGCAGCGGCGTGGTCAATCCGTCATCTCATGACATCTCACGCCTGGGAGTAGAAAACACCGGTTCTGACGCTGCCATGGATTGATTTTCTTCTTAATCACAAAAAAATAGAGCTTTTTTGTGCAGTTTCCCATAGACGGCGCCAATTGTAGAGGGTGGATTTCTCGTATCGTGATGGTGCCTCTAGATCTGCAAGTTAAGGAACAGTTATAGCACCTTTGCCCTTAATGGAGAAGGCCCTCCGATGCTTAAGTTAGTAAGGGGGTGTTTGGGAGCCTATTTTTCAACTTTTCATTTCTAACTTTTTTGCTTTTTGGTTTCTTGGATTATAGTCAAAATGAGTTTTGAATTTGGGAAGAGTGTTTGGAGGAAATGTGCAGAATGCATTTTGCAAATGGAGAATGTGAGTGGAGAAGTTGAAAAGTAGGGCTCAGCCTCTTTTTGATTTCTTGCTTCTATCTTCAAAAATGAAGAAAGAGTTTTGGGAGAAACAATTTCCCAGAATTGTGGCCAAACACCCACAAAGCAAAAAAAAGAAATCAAAAAATTGATAAGTAGGTGGCCAAACAGCCCCTAAGGGGATTTACTAATTAAGAAAAGAACAATGCGTATGAATGGGTTTCACAGCGTACCTTTTACCGTGGGTATCATGTCTATATTTATAGATGTAGGTTAACTTGTTGATCAAGGGTCCTCGTTGCCCTAGTTTCCTTATCACGTTAGGAAACCCTTCCTAATAGGATTCACCCTATTAGGTACAGTGACATTACCGTACTGGTCTTCCATGGTTAATAGGACTCCTTTCCATATAGGACTTATTCTCATATGGTCGTGAAATATGACTCTGCATAGGATTCTACATTCCTTATCTAATATGGAATGCTTACGTCATCCCCTTATCTCACGGGATACACCTCTTATCGCGTAAGAGGGTATTCGAGACTGTTCCAGAACGTTCAGCCGTGGTGCCAGCCTAATAGCGATGTAGCCGTGCTGCCGCGTAGGATGGCTGTATTGTCGCTGGTTCGTGGCCCTTATGACCGAGCTTAACTCGTAGCTCGGTTCTTACCCTGCACCTTCTCGTGGTGCCATGGTTGCCCCTCTAGCTCGGCTCCCCTGTAAGGTACATCCACGCTGCATGGCCGAGCTAGGGCACTCAAGAGGGAATACGGGTTTTACCCTCTCCAAATTCTATTTGCATTAACAGTCCAGGCAGCTATGAGTGCATTTGCCCCACTGGTTACTACAGCAACTCAATTGCTAGGGACGATGGATTGAGATGAGTTCCTGGCCAGGGAAATCATTTTTCTAAAAAAAATCTTTTGGTAGGTATACTCACTTCCCTATCCATGCCTTGTGTGTGTGTGTGTGAATTGCAATAATTCATGTTGCAAATGCAGGTGTCGGAATCGCCAGTGCTGTTCTAATCCCAATTGTTCTTGGTTTCTGACTATATTGGCACTTTGAGAGAAGGAAGAAAATAAGAATCAAACAAAAGATGATCTTCGAGTGAAATGGTGGATTGTTATTTCAGCAGCAGATCTCTTCGAGTGAAGGAAGTGTGATGAAAGCTAAACTTTTTACGGCAGAAGAGTTAGAGAAGGCAACATACAAGTTTAACCAAAATCGGGTTCTTGGAAAAGGAGGACTTGGTACAGTTTACAAAGGAATGTTGCAAGATGGAAGCATCGTGGCTGTCAAAAGGTCTAATATGATTAACGAGAACCAGGTTGTCCAATTTATCAATGAAGTTTCCATTCTGTTGCAAATAGACCATCGAAACATTGTAAAATTGTTGGGTTGCTGTTTTGAGACCGAAGTTCCATTATTAGTGTACGAGTACGTATCTAGTGGCACCTTATCACACCATCTTCATGACGAGGGTTGTGTATCAACAATATCTTGGGAGAACCGTCTGCGAATAGGTAAGGAAGTAGCTGGGGCACTTGCTTATTTGCATTCATATGCTTCCACATCCATATTTCACCGGGATATCAAGTCCACTAATATACTGTTGGACGAAAACTTTAGGGCCGTAGTGTCTGATTTCGGGCTTTCAAGGTCCGTATCCATTGAAAAGACTCGCTTGACCACTGTGGTGGGGGGCACATTTGGTTATATAGACCCCGAGAACTTTTGGTCTGGGCAATTTACAGACAAGAGTGATGTTTATGCCTTTGGTGTAGTTCTTGCTGAACTCCTAACTAGCGTCAAAGCTGTCTCTTTGGATGTGTCGAAACTTGGCCTGGTAATGTATTTCCAATCTTCTTTGAAACAGAATCAGTTGTTTGAAGTTCTAGATCCTTTGGTGCTGAAGGAAGGTCTGAAAGAAGATAATCTTGTGGTGGCTAAACTTGTTAAGAGATGCTTGAAACTGGATGTGAAGAAAAGGCCAAGCATGAGAGAAGTAGCAGCAGATCTGGACAGATTGACTAGAAAGCAAATCCAACCATCACATGAGTTAATTTGTCGCGACAACTACCTATCAGGGAGTAAATGTTCCTATTCTTAGGTAACTGATGGAATCACTGAAGATTGTTCAAACCCCAGTCTTGCTTTTCCAAATCATACTGCATGATAACTTGAGGTAAATAGGTTTATGCATTTCATCGTTCGGTCGCATTTGTCATTTTTATTTTTTGGGTTCAGCATTGTATATTGACTATGTGAACTTACCATTGTCTTTGTAAAATTAAACTCCTCCTTTTAATAAAATTATTGTGTTTTATCTTCTTCCGTTGCTTGTATGAGTTGAATTTTTTCATAGTTGTGACCTTTTGGTATGGAGTTAGTATTTAAGAAAACTTGATGCAATTTTTCTGCGTTCATATTTTGGATATTGAGGCAACGTCAAGTGTTCCCTTCCCTGAAGAGTTTTCCCCTATTGCACTAGTTTTAACTGCTGTAGGATAGGTTCTGTGATGGATGAGCTGGAGAGGTAAGAGATGATTAACAGTAAACAATGACAAAGAGAAGAGAGTGATCAAGGGGAAGGGTGAAGAACAGAGCAGGAGTGTACAGAAGAGACCAAGGCTAAAGATAGCGCTTAAACTGATCTATGACAGCCCCAAGAGTGATCCAGAGAATGGAATGCTCTCACTGGAAAGAATGTTCTTCTTCCAAGACAGTGATTATCCAATTTCTCTCTCTCTAGAATCAACCTCGGGAATGTGAGGGAATGTTTCATATTTATAGGCAACCTGAGCCAATGATCTAGCGTCAGGCCGTCGCCCAATAACACGAGAACACGCGTCCCTTCCGTAGATCCTGACTGCGCGGGTGACGCTACCCACAGCGCGGCTGACCCGCGCGGCTTACTCGGGCGCGCTACTCCACCCCTCGCGCAGAGCACCTCTTGTCCTTTTATAGCCACCAAACCACAAGATCTCCCTTATTCCCGTGAGGGCAAGGTCATGACCTGTTCGGTCGTGCCTATACCGCGGCCAAGCCTCAAGGGGCCCCTCAGGTCCTGCCTTCAGACCAGAGCAAGTATGATTACTTGGGCTAAACATGGACTGTCTTCTTGCGCTCTTGCCCATTTATCTGGGTTGCGCCAGTCATGAGACTCAAGGGCTTTTCTCCGTGTATGGATGGCCCATGGTCATATAGAGAAGTCTCTTCAGTTGGTCTTTGAGGAGAGCGCAACTGGGAGCTACCGCGTGGGGTAGCCGTGCTGATGGCTCCAAGCGGTCAGTGCCGCGTAGGATCGCCACGTGTCACGCGGTGGTGCGTGACATTTGTCATCACCTCACTGGAAGGTCAAACTTGAGACTCCTCCACGTGGGTCAATACGCTGACCCTTCCTATAGTAGCCCCCACGCGCGTGTGTGACACGCAAGCGCGTGTGCGTGTATTTACACGCTATTGCATGTGCGCGTGACGTCAGCGTGTGTCTTTTCAGTTGTACCCGCCATTATGGCGCCGTTCCCGATTTTCAAAAATTCCTGACAGAAGCGTCGATTCGGCAGCTTTAAACGGTCGCGTCTTCTGGGGGTTTTAATGGTGGTGACCGTTGATGGTATGGCAGCCGTTGCTCCACCCTCTATAAATACTGGGGATAGTCGGTGATAGTCATCACTCTTGCAATTTCGCTTTCTCTCTCTAAGAAACTCGTCCTTTTCCCTCTTCTCCGACCCAAAGTTCATCCTTTTCTGAAAAAACTGTTCTTCTTCTTCCCTGACCATGCCGCGAGGAGAGCAAGGCGTAGAAGGCAGGTCAGTGGTTAGAGGTGGGCCAGTCCCGCCGTCGGGGGAGTGGCGTCGGGCTCCCTATTTCAAAGGTTTGGAGGACCCCTTCTGGTTGAAAGTCTAGTCATACGATCCGGTCGGCAGTGGCCCCGATGATCCCCTCCCCATCATTCCTGAAGCTCCCCTGGAGGATGCAGACCTTCTTCCCCCTTCTTCTGTACTTAGACTGGGCCTTGAGAGAGGTGATTTCCCCTACTGCCCTGTGAATTATGCCGCCACTTCCCAGCCGCCCTCCTTCTGGGGTGATTGGGTGGACGCAGTGTTGGAGGTGGAAGAGTACAAGAAGATTCTGGAGGACCCCTACACCATTGAGGCCATCAAGATTTCCAGGAGTCTGACATTAAACAAGAAGAACGAGAATATGGACTTCTTGGTGTCGCGTTGGAGCAGTGACACGCACACTTTTGTGTTTCCTTGGGGCGAGTT
>JAXBDA010002797.1:0-39515 GCA_036023075.1 Gaultheria prostrata | reverse complement strand
GTGATGATGAACAGTGACCCACGTTTTTCTTCTCCCAATTATCCGAATCTTATCTCTGGCTAAATTCAATTCCAGCCAACTCCATTTATGGCTAGGGTCCAACATTTACTCCTCAACTACCACACATGACACATGCACAATTATATTTTCAACAACCAGAACGGGTGGTGATTCTTCTCGTACATACCAAAAGAGTAAGTTTCTCCTGTCTCGACATTGTGAGCAATATATCTGGTGCTTCGTCGATCAAATGTAGTGAAGACCAATACCTCACCATGGTTCACCCACGCAACAGGTTGGAATAGATCTACCTGTGTTTCAGGAGAGTCCTCCTTGAACAAGGACAATCTTATCATCTCCTTTTTCCCATTCAAATCAACCTTGTAACGGTTCTTCCACTCACCAGTCTTAGGATCTGCCAACACCAAAACCTCAAAATCTAATACTCCGACTAATAGTGCCTTGAAATCCCAAAACATACAGCCTAGGAAGTTCCCCATCGCCATATACCAAATCTGCCACCCAATAATATCAGATTTTGGAGCTGGAAACTGGAGAAGCACTTCAGTTTCCACATCCAAAGTAAGAAGGTTGGACCGAACCTGTATAGCCCAGTAGACATATCCACCTGTTGAGTGTGGAGGATACTTGAAAATGTGCCGCATATCCCTGGATATATGCTGAGTATCAACTGTTCTCCACATACGATCTTTACCCACATTTAGTATTCCACAACAGAAGCCATTGTTCACCTCGTAGCAAGTACCAACTACTTTATATTCCCCCGTTGAACGAGCACGTGCTAATGTGAAACAGCAATCATCCCGACTCCACTTGAATGGAGGGAGGGTAACCTGCTGCTTGGTGATAGGATTCGTGATGTAAAGAGTTGATTGGTCACATCGATCACTAATGAATACTAGACCATCACAAGTAGCCCAAATTCGGCAAGAAATCTGGAAATTTATGCTCATCACTTTGCAATCCCTCATCCCCGTGTTAACATAGTAGGAATTATGTGGAGCTTTTTGATATTGGATGAAAAGGCCAGCAGCACTCGAACGACAGAGGTGTGCCTTTATGAAAACCGGGTCGCAAATTATTTTATACCATTGGAAGCACAAGTACCTCATTATATCATAAAGAACATCAGCGGGAAGGAGAACAAGTATCTTGAACATTATCTCTTTAGGAAGAGACAGAATTTTGCTTTCAAAACTTTCATCAAGACATGCAGAAGTAGAAATGACACCGCTTATGACTTGTCCTGCATTAAACTGGATCACGGATTTTAACTTCAGACAAGTCACTACTCAGAAAAACAAGTGCAGTGAATTCCATAATACTAACTTCTTGACAAAAATAACAAGAAGATTAGTACTGCCAATTTCACAGACCAAAAGAAGATGGAGAAAGCCATGAAGAAGACTCAAACTACACTGCATCAAAAGTACCCAAAATAAGAAGCTGAATCAACACAGCTGCAGCCAAACTGATATCTTCTTGATCATTAACCTAACAACATGAAAAAGGCTCATACACCATTATTTGCAATAAACCAAACTAGATGTCCCGAAAGTTCAAAACTTCTCGGACTGTGAGATTCTTTTTGCTAATTTTGGAAAATACGATATACACCTTAGGCATTAAGGACCCATTAACCTTATATCTCACTCTTTATGTGCATCCTTGTATACTCAATTAGCAAGATAAACAAAGGTATCGAAAACTCACCTCACCGTGAAAAACTTATCAATAATTTGAAACCTAAAAGCCACATAACTACTAGTAGCTCCAATACAACGTATACTTTACTTACTTAGAATTGTATATACAGATGAAGAGTGTAAAGAGCATAAGACGGCATCTTGGGGAAAAAAAATTCAGTGCAGAGCAAGCACGACTACATGGTGCCCGGTGCGTATGTGGGCCGTCCAAAATTATTTTGGATGTTTTGGACGGCCCAGATTAATGTCACTCTCTCTCCTCTCTTTCTCTCTTCTCTTTTTCTCTTTAAAATTTGGGTCGTGAGATGTGCGCTCGGGCACCACGTAGGACGGTGCCCGCTTGGCACTGAAAAAAATTTCCATCTTGGGAGGCAGAATCTTAGTTGCAGATCCTTCTAAAATATGAATGTGCTCCCCAAATGGAAGCTCGAATCGGCACTCACAAGATGGGAACCTGACGGGAGCTCGCTCCGATGCTCCCCTCGAGATGGGAGCTTGCTCCTAACTAGGATGAGAGCTTAGTTGATATATGTGAAGGGAATGACCTGTCACGAAATGAATGAAAAGTAAAAAAAAACCCAAAAATCCTCTTAGTTGAGCCGCGCCTCATTTTCAATTGAGATCATCGGCAATCTACTTAATCTCTCTTGTGACATGGTACTACGAAGGTAAGTTTTTATCAACTTGAATTTAGATAATCATAAAAAGATATGATTGGAGGAGTTTTTTTAAAAAAGAAAATAAGAAAGTTTGCTTATATTTTAACAATGATATGTGTGAAACAAATTATAAATCACGTTACATCACTAGATATGTTTCCAATTTTCCACCATTGGGATAATTTTTTAATCAAATGTAAGAACATACTTTTACATTAATGTTGCATTTGTTAAATGCAAACTTTTAGCAAAAGTAATTTAGTAATGTGATTATCATAATATTATGGATCAGGAGGAAAACGAAAAGAGAAAATGAAAGATTTAGAGAAATAAAGGATATAGACCAAAGTAAAAAATGAAAAAATAGGAGAAAGATGGGGAGCCGGGAATCGAACTCTGTCCACAATTATGCTAGACGGTGATTAGTGCCACGAAACCAAGGGAACTCTGTACGTTGTATGGGGAGACTTCTTTTAATTTATATAGAATATCGGTTCTTTTTTTTTTTCGGGTTGGCCCAGCCCAGGGGGTTGCCCAAGCCTGAGGGCTTGCTGGGCTTACCCCCGGGATGGCCCTGAATACAACATATACTTTACTGAATTAGAATTGTATACACATATAAAGAGCATAAGACGGCATCTTGGGGAAAAAAATTTCAATGTGGAGCAGGCACGGCCAAGTGGTGCCCGCGCGTATCTCGGTTGTCCAAAAGTGTTTTGGGCGGCCCCTATTAATCTCTCTCGCTCCTTTTTTTCTCTTAATCTGGGCCATCCAAAACACTTTTGGACGGTTGAGATGTGCGCTCGGGCATCACGTAGTGTTGGGGATTTCGCCACCCCAAAACTCACCCACAATGGAAGCGCAATAAAAATGATCAAAAAACAACAAGCACAAGAACACAATTTTTAAGTGGTTCGGCCTCAATGCCTACCTCCACGGGAGAGAGAGATATCCACTATATTTGGAAAAATAGAGAATACAATGTGATGCGAAAAACCCACCCAAAGAGCCTCTAAGGCTCTAACACATGGCTCTATACATAGCTTTTCACTCACCCCCACTCTCTATTTTCCCTCACCATTTTTCACCTCACAATGACACAATCAAAGCACACGGCAAAACCGCCACGGGCTGCCCTCCCTTGTTCCCTTCTCTGTTGCTCAACTATCCACTCTCCTCTCTCATCTCTTCTTTCACAAAACCCTTTGCAAATATATAGGCAGTACACACTACACAACACACACAAAGAGTGCCCAAAAGACCTTTCAAATGCCCAGAGGCATCGGAACACAACAGCCACAAATGCACTCCGACATTGAAGAGTCACCAGCCACCACCAAACCCATTTATCGTCAACTCCACGGAAACTATACCCATGTTCTTTCCTTTTTACAAGACTCCCACATGGTCTGGTCCAGCACCTCATTTTCCTCTTCTTTTTTTTTCACATTTTCAAAGGTGGACAAATGCCATTAAAAATTCTCCTTGTTCCAATGCATTATTTCATGTGCAAAAATCCCAACACGTAGGACGATGCCCGTTAGGCATGGAAAAATTTCTCCATCTTGGGAGGCAGAATCTTATTTGTAGGATCCTTCTAAATGGATGCGCTCCCAAGACGGGAGCCTGACGGGAGCTCGCTCCGACGCTCCCCTCGAGATGGGAGCTCGCTCCTAATTAGGATGATAGCTTATCGGGCCATTGAAGCAATTATTCTCATACTTTTAAGGGTGTAAAAATAAGAATATGAAAATCATATGAGTCAAGAAGTTTTGCAAATTGAAAATATCTAACATCCAAAAATTCTACCATTTAAGAAAGGGAAAATTCTCAATAAGTATCACTTTTCCTTCAATGGCTAAGTATTTAAAGATATTTTATATACATATTTAAATATGATCTATATACGCTCCTTAAGTGCTCCCAACCTTGGGAACTTCTAGGTGCCTCCGCTCCCCCGCACCTGCTTCCTCTCCCATCCCCGCATCCGCTCCCGCTTCGTGCAACTAAGTGTAGAATGGCATACAAACCGACAGTTGACATGACATATAACTACAGAGTCACCAGTTGGGTTTGGGATCCTTCGCTTCTAGATGTTATCAATGGAGCTTTCTTTGTGTTGAGGAAAAAAAACTGACAAGCATGTGTGAACTGTGAACAGCCCTTAGTTACCTCATTGTAAAGCTATAAATTCAGATTCAAACGAACAAATGATTCTAAATCTTGCATGGTAAATAAAATGCTTCTTGTGGTTTAAATTATGTGCCTTGGAGGAAAAATTTCTGCGTTCCTAAAAAAGTTGGTTGACAATTGAAGATGAAATTCTCTGACTATAAAAATCTAATGAGTACATCTTATTTGTGAATGAAAGATCTGATCTGTGATAAAAGACAAACTTGTTTGGGCTTGTTTTGCTAAGTGTATCAAGCAAAACGAGGAGCACAGTTTTACCTCAGTTGCACGGCGACGACAAGATCGCATCGGCTGCTTTAGTAGCGGCTGCGGCGGCGTTGCATTCAGCGTGGAGCTCCTCCTCTTTTTGTTTGGTAGCGTAAGGGATGAGCTTCGATCCATGGAGCAAATGAAATCGCGGTTGTAGTAGAGGGACTGTCGGAGAGCGGAAGGGACTCGTTCGACCTGGGGTCTGCCAACAGAGATTTATAGAAGACCCGTTGGATGGGAAAATTTTTGGGTACCTACCGGGTAGCAAGTGGCCGAGCCTATGTAGTATCCAAATGTTGTATCTGGGCCATCCAAAAGTGTATTCGACGGCTGAGATTTAAATATTTACTCTCCTCACTCTCTCTCCTCTTTCTCTCTCTAAATCCGGACCGTCCAAAGCCAAAATGGACGGCCTAGATGCTCCGAGGACGCCACATGGTACCCTCTCGATATTGAAAAATTGCTCGGATGGATGGGTTGCTCACTAAGGGTTTTTAGTGCCACTGTCTAATCTAAAAATTGTGTTTTTAAACACTTAAACAATTTTTATAGCAATAATCATAATATGAGAAAGCCAAAATAATATAAAGTTCTAGTATCAGTATATAAAGAACACAAAATACACAATCGAATGCATGAGTATCACTTGAACGCATGATTGCAAATGAATGAAGCCCAAATTAAGTTTCCAATTTTGCGTGCATTAGTCTGCTACTCCCTCTGTCCCATTTTAATTATTCACTACCTGCTACTCCCTTTGTCCCATTTTAATTGCTCACTACGAATATCTGTGTCATTTTTAAACGTTTACAACTTTTTATTTGTAGTGTTTTTAAAGTTTTTGAAAATTTTGTATTATAGAACTAATTGAGAACAATCAAATAAGATCCATATTGCACATACAATATAGTATTATAGATTAAAAACTATTAGAGTTTAAAAAAAAACACATAACCGTAGTGAGCAATTAAATTGGGACGGAGGAAGAATAAACAATGGGCCAAAAGCATCTTTGAATAACCAATGTTGTTTGTTAATAACTGAATAATGAATAAACTTAGGGTATGCCATTGGATATGTGGCTAAATAATTTCTAGCACACCTTTTATAGGCTGAGTCAGACATTGAGTTTTGTTATTGAGGGAGTACCGCAAAATTATCTATCTATCTATCAATACCGTATAGTAATATGTTTTGCTTACAAAACTCTCCAAACCCCAAATCTTAATCTTCTAAAATTTTACCTTTTTAAATTTTTTGAAATTAAGAGAGAAGGGAGAACAAAGTGGGGGTGCAGGGGAAAGAAGAGAGAGACGTGGGGTGGGGGAGCACGGCTTGATAAATACACGGACAAATTAAAAATAAACATTGATGCCAAATTTTGTTTTCTCACAAGCCTCACACATATTGCCACCTCTCAACTAGAATTATACTAGCGCTGTGTTTGTCCGATGCATAGGCAACTGAAAAAAAATTGTTCACGTTGATATTTTTTTCCCGTTTCCCGTGCATCGTACGGGCACAAAGCAAGTACTTGGCTAATTCGGTGGTAGCGTGAGTGAAATCGCGGTTGTAGTAGTGGGACTGTAGGAGAGGTGAAGGGACTCGTTTGACTTGGGGTCTGCCAAAGATTTTGCCAAAGCACAAAAGATCGATGCAAAATTAACAAATGCCAATTTTTTTTTCTTGAATAAAGACAAAAAAAAAAAAAAATTATTTGGTTTATTTTGCCAAAGCACCCTTAGTCAATGCGAGGGGTAATAATATGACTAGTCGGAGTAGATAAATCAGTTGGCACACACAACGCTTTGAATCATGGCACTTTAGGTGTGCTTTCTTTGGAAGCATTGGAATTTTTTGAGATGCTCAGTGCTTCTTCAAAAAGATAAGGGTAGTGATTTTGGCACTCGTCAAATTACAAGCCCCACTCCAAAACGAGAGTACCAAAATCAGTGTGACATGTAATTTTAAAAATGATAAATTTTTGTTGTTACAATTACATGAACGAATTACCAGTTATTCAAAAATTAATAACCCCTACGTGTAGTTTTGATGGCATCTCTCTCCTCTTTTCGAAAAAGAGCTTTTACCTCTTCCTTGATAAATTCTGTTCTTTTTTTTAATAATAGAATTGCGAGGACATACAGTGCCCAAATTATGGAGTTCCTTAGAACTGCTTTACTAAAATCGACATATTCCACCAAGACACAAGGTCACTGAAATTCATATGCTCAAGCCCTTAAAGCACATATACTGTGCTTTCATATTCTCCAACTTAATAAGGAAATTAAAAATTAACAAATGCCCTTACCTTTGAAGAGAGAACAAAAAGTCATGATGTCTCACTATAACAAGGAAAAGAAAGTGAGAAACTAAAATGGACTAAAACAATTCAAAATTTTCTTCATTTCTCATCCTTCTCACCTCTTTCAATTAGCCAAAAAAGTGATAAAACTCTTCAAGCTCTTCTTTTCCCTCCTTTTCTTCCAATCCGAAGGGCTTGTAACAGCTAAATCATTGACATTACGTACCCACAGAAGATGTAAATATGCACACGTGCGCGCGAGAGAGAGAGAGAGAGAGCGTTTGTTGAAATGGACTAAAAAAGGACTAGAACAATTCAAAATAACATACTGTCTGCGAAGTCAATTCACACCTTTCAAAGAAGGTAAAACAGAAAACATAAAAACATGTATTCATCTAACACTGAATATGTAGTTAATAAATCATGGATAGACAAGACCCTCAAAAATAACTATTGTCGCAAATCAGGAGAGGCAAGGCTGTTGACATGGGGACACCAGAACGGGTAGTGATTCTTCTCGTACATACCAAAAGAGTAAGTTTCTCCTGTCTCGACATTGTGAGCAATATATCTGGTGCTTCGTCGATCAAATGTAGTGAAGACCAATACCTCACCATTGTTCACCCACGCAACAGGTTGGAATAGATCTACCTGTGTTTCAGGAGAGTCCTCCCTGAACAAGGACAATCTTATCATCTCCTTTTTCCCATTCAAATCAAACTTGTAACGGTTTTTCCACTCACCAGTCCAAGGATCTGCCAACACCAAAACCTCAATCTAATACTCCGTCTAATATTAGTGCCTTGAAATCCCAGAACATACAGCCTAGGAAGTTCCCCATCACCATATACCAAATCCGCCACCCAAAAATATCAGATTTTGGAGCTGGAAACTGGAAAAGCACTTCAGCTTCCACATCCAAAGTAAGAAGGTTGGACCAAACCTGTATAGCCCAGTACACATATCCACCTGTTGAGTGTGGAGGATACTTGAAAATGTGCCGCATAACCCTGGATATATGCTGAGTATCAACTGTTCTCCACGTACGATCTTTACCCACATTTAGTATTCCACAACAGAAGCCATTTTTCACCTCGTAGCAAGTACCAACCACTTTATATTCCCCCGTTGAACGAGCACGTGCTAATGTGAAACAGCAATCATCCTGGCTCCACTTGAATGGAGGGAGGGTAACCTGCTGCTTGGTGATAGGATTCGTGATATAAAGAATTGATTGGTCACATCGATCACTAATGAGTACTAGACCATCACAAGAAGCCCAAACTCGGCAAGAAATCTGGAAATTTATGCTTATCACTTTGCAATCCCTCATCCCCGTGTCAACATAATAGGAATTATGTGGAGCTTTTTGATATTGGATGAAAAGGCCAGCAGCACTGGAACGATGGAGGTGTGCCTTAATGAAAACCGGGTCGCAAATTATTTTAAGCCATTGGAAGCACAAGTACCTCATTATATCATAAAGAACATCAGCGGGAAGGAGAACAAGTATGTTGAACATTATCTCTTTAGGAAGAGACAGAATCTTGCTTTCAATACTTTCATCAAGACATGCAGAAGTAGAAATGACACCGCTTATGACTTGTCCTGCATTAAACTGGATCATGGATTTTAACTTCAGACAAGTCACTACTCAGAAAAACAAGTGCAGTGAATTCCATAATACTAACTTCTTGACAAAAATAACAAGAAGATTAGTACTGCCAATTTCACAGACCAAAAGAAGATGGAGAAAGCCATGAAGAAGATTCAAACTACACTGCATCAAAAGTACCCAAAATAAGAAGCTGAATCAACACAGCTGCAGCCAAACTGATATCTTCTTGATTATTAACCTAACAACATGAAAAAGGCTCATACACCATTATTTGCAATAAACCAAACTAGATGTCCCGAAAGTTCAAAACTTTTCGGACAGTGAGATTCTTCTTGTTAAATTTTGGAAAATACCATATACACCTTAGGCATTAAGGACCCATTAACCTTATCTCAGTCTTTATGTGCATCTTGGTATACTCAATTAGCAAGATAAACAAAGGTACCGAAAACTCACCTCACCGTGAAAAACTTATCAATAATTTGAAACCTAAAAGCCACATAACTACTAGTAGCTCCAATACAACGTATACTTTACTCACTTAGAATTGTATATACAGATGAAGAGTGTAAAGAGCATAAGACGGCATCTTGGGGAGAAAAAATTCAGTCAGGCAAGGCCACGTGGTGCCAACGCATATCTTGGCCGTCCAAAAGTGTTTTGGACAACCCATATTAATCGCTCTCTCCTCTCTTTCTCTCTCCTCTATCTGGGTCATGAGATGTGAGCTCGGGCACCACGTAGGACAGTGCCCGCTCGGCCCTGAAAAATTTCTCCATCTTGGGAGGCAGAATCTTAGTTGCAGATCCTTCTAAAATGGTTGCGCTCCCCATACGGGAGCTCGAATTGGCGCTCCCAAGAAGGAAGCTTGACGGGAGCTCGCTCCCTACGAGATAGGAGCTTGCTCCTAACTAGGAAGAGAGCTTATCGGGCCATTAAAGCAATTATTCTCATACTTTCAAGGGTGTGAAAATAAGAATATGAAAATCATGAGTCAAGAAGTTTTGCAAATTAAAAATATCTAACTTCCGAAAATTTTACCCTTTAAGATTGGAAAAATTCTCAATAAGTATCACTTTTCCTTCAATGGTTAAGTATTTAAAGATATTTTATATAGATATTTAAATATGATCTACATGGAGCTTAAGCGCCCCCAACCTTGGGAACTTCTCCTTCCATTTTTTGAAGTAAATTCTTCAATTAAGTCAACTTACGTTACGTACCCAAGAACTCTCAGGGCCCATTCTACTAACTCTAAACTTTTGGAGTAGTTTTTTTGACTTTTTAGTAGATATTTGTGAAGGGAATGACCTGTCTCGAAATGAATGAAAAGTAAAAAAAAAACCCAAAAATCCTCTTAGGGGACCCGCGCCTCATTTTCAATTGAGATCACAGGCAATCCACTTAATCTCTCTGGTGACATGGTACTACGAAGGTAAGTTTTTATCAACTTGAATTTAGATAATCGTACAAAGATATGATTGGAGGAGTTTTTTTAAAAAAGAAAATAAGAAAGTTTGCTTATATTTTAACTACGATATGTGTGAAACAAATTATAAATCACGTTACATCACTAGATATGTTTCCAATTTTCCACCATTGGGATAATTTTTTAATCAAATGTAAGAACATACTTTTACATTAATGTTGCATTTGTTAAATGCAATTTTTTAGCAAAAGTAATTTAGTAATGTGATTATCATAATATTATGGATCGGGAGGAAAACGGAAAGAAAATATGAAAGATTTAGAGAAATAAAGGATAGAGACCAAAGTAAAAAATGAAAAAATAGGAGAAAGATGGGGAGCCGAGAATTGAACTCTGTCCACAATTATGCTAGACGGTGATTAGTGCCACGAAACCAAGGGAACTCTGTACGTTGTATGGGGAGACTTCTTTTAATTTATATACAATATCGGTTCTTTTTTTTTCTTTCTGGTTGGCCCAGCCTAGGGGGTTGCTGGGCTGGGCTTACCCCCGGGATGGCCCTGAATACAACGTATACTTTACTGAATTAGAATTGTATATACAAATGAAGAGTGTAAAGAGCATAAGACGGCATCTTGGGGAAAAAAAATACAGTGCGAAGCAAGCACTGCCACGTGGTGCCCAGCGCGTATCTCGGCTGTCCAAAAGTGTTTTGGGCGGCCCCTATTAATCTCTCTCTCTCCTCTCTTTCTCTCTCCTCTCTTTTTCTCTTTAAAATTTAGGCCTCCAAAACACTTTTGAACGGCCGAGATTGGCGCTCGGGCACCACGTAGGACGGTGCCTGCTTGGCACTGAAAAATTCCTCCATCTTGGGAGACAGAATCTTAGTTGGAGGATCCTTCTAAAATGGGTGCGCTCCCCAGACGGGAACTTGAATCAGTGCTCCAAAGATGGGAGCTTGACGGGAGCCTCGCTTCCATCGAGATGGGAGCTCCCTCCTAATTAGGAAGAGAGCTTATCGGGCCATTAAAGCAATTATTCTCATACTTTTTCGGGTGTGAAAATAAGAATATGAAAATCATGAGTCAAGAAGTTTTGCAAATTGAAAATATCTAACTTCCAAAAATTTTACCCTCTAACATAGGGAAATTCTCAATAAGTATCATTTTCCCTTTAATGGCTAAGTATTTAAAGATATTTTATATACATATTTAGATATGATCTGTATACGCTCCTTAAACGCTCCCAACTTTGGGAGTTTCTAGGTGGCTCTGCTCCCCCGCACCCGCTCTTGTCCCCTCATCCGCTCCAGCTTCGTGCAACTAAGAGCAGAATGGCATACCAATCAACAGTTGACATGACATATATCTACTGAGTCACCAGTTTGGATGGGGATCCTTTGCTTCTAGATGTTATCAATGGAGCTTTTCTTTGAGGAACAAGAAACTGACAAGCATGTGTGAACAGCCCTGAGTTACCTCATTGTAAAGCTATAAATTCAGATTCGTTTGAACAAATGATTCTGAATCTTGCATGGTAATAAAATGGTGGTTGTGGTTTAAATTGTGTGATTGGAGGAAAATTTTCTGCGTTCAGAAAATAATTGGTTGACAATTGAAGATGAAAGTCTCTGACAATACACATCCATTGAGTACATCTTATTTGGAAATGAATGATCTGTGATAAAAGACAAACTTGTTTGGGGCTTGTTTTGCTAAGTGAATCAAGCGGAAAGAGGAGCACAGTTTTACCTCAGTTGCACGGCGACGACAAGATCGCATCGGCTGCTTTCGTATCGGAGGCGGCGGCGTTGCATTCAGCCTGGAGCTCCTCCTCATTTTGTTTGGTAGCGTAAGGGATGAGCTTCGATCCATGGAGCAAATGAAATCGCGGTTGTAGCAGAGGGACTGTCGGAGAGCTGAAGGGACTCGTTTGACCTGGGGTCTGCCAACAGAGATTTATAGAAGACCCGATGGTGGGTTGCTCTCACAAGGGTTTTTAGTGCCACGGCCTAAACTAAAAATTGTGATCGGGTAAACACTTAAATAATGTTTACAGCAATAATCATAATACGAGAATTTAAAATAATATAAAGTTTCACTAACCATTGCATAAGAATACAAAATACATGATACACAATCTCCAAATATGTATCATTTAAAAAACGCATGAGTATCACTTGAACGCATGACTGCAAATGAACAAAGCCCAAAGTTTTCCAATTTTGCGTGTGTTAGTCTGTTATAAACAATGGGCCAAAAACAAATGTGAATAACCAATTGTTATTTGTTAATAATTGAATAAGGAATAAACTTAAGGTATGCCACCGGGGATGTACGGTTTTTAATAAACTTAACAAATTGCACTAGAATCTGATTTCTACCACACTTTTTATTGGGCTGAGACAGACATTGAGTTTTGTTATTGAGGGAGTACCACGGAATTATCTATCTATCGATCCCCTATAACAATGTGTTTTGCTTACAAAACTCTCCAAACCCCAAATCTTATTCTTCTAAAATTTTGCTTTTTTTTTTTCTTAATTTTTTGAAATTAAGAAAGAAGGGAGAATAAAGTGGGGGAGTGGGAGAATAATCCCATGGCTTGATAAATACACGGACAAATTAAAAACAAACATTGATACAAGATTTTGTTTTCTCACAAGCCTCACACATATTGCCACCTCTCAACAAGAATTACACTAGCGCTGTGTCAGTTTGATGCATGGGCAACAGGAAAAAAAAAAATTATTCACATTGATGTTTTTGTTTCTGTTCCTCGTGCATCGAACATACACAACGCTAGTATTTAGGTAATTCGGTGGTGGAGTAAGCGAAATCGTGGTTGTAGTAGTGGGACTGTAGAAGAGGGGAAGGGACTCATTTGACTTGGGGTCTGCCAAAATTTTGCCAAAGCACAAAAGATCAACGCAAAATTAATAAATGCAAATTTTTTTTTGAATAAAGACAAAAAAAAAAAACCCAATCATGGCACTTTAGGTGTTCGATAAAATGACTCAATGAGTTTCTATCCATTACCAAACCCCATATTTTTTGAAATCTTGGTTATAAAAATCAAATCTTCTGAGTGCGAGCAATGGATTTGTCTCTCACTTGAGCTATAATTCAGAGCCATTAAATATCTTCAATCATGGATTATGTAATCCCTAGACCTCACCCTTTTAATTTATCGTTAAAACTACATTTTCAATCACAGACGGCTCCACCCTCTGGGGTAGGTGGTCTAGTGAACACCTCATTTATATGTTGTTATATGCATTTCAATCCTGAAACTATTGAAGAGATGCCATCAGAACTACAAATGTTGAGTTCAATTTTGTTCACCCGCCTTCAAAAGTGGGTGAACATTACCCATTGACCACCGTGTTCCCTGTTCTATTTCAACGATCGAAATGATTCATCTCTAAGAACATGATATTTTAATAATCGAGTTGCGAGGACATATAGTGCCCAAATTATGTAGTTCCTTAGAACTGCTTTACTAAATCGACATATTGCACCAAGAGGTCACTGAAATTCATTTGCTCAAGACCTTAAAGCACAACTAAATCATGAAATTCTACTCTTCTTGGGTTTATACTCCCAATAGAAGCATAAACTTTGTGTCACTTAGATGTTCACCTCTGTCACTCTCATAACATAGTTCTGTATGGTTGTATAATTATTCTCCTAACAACCCACTCAGACCCATTGAGTTGCAGGGAAAACAAAGAAAAGTACGTGAATATATATTCTTTCAAGAATATTAACAGACATACTGTGCTTTCATTTTCTCCAACTTACTAAGGAAATTTAAAAATGCCATTACCTTTGACAAGAGAAAGAAAAAGTCATGATTTAAACATGCACAATTCAAAATTTTCTTTTCTCATCCTTCTCACCTCTTTCAATTAGCCAAAAAAGTGATAAAAACGATTCTAAACAATATATGTATGCCTCTGCTATCATTAAATTATCCTCAGTTCCTAATGTCCGCGAAGTAGTCAACACAATTCACACCTTTCAAAGAAGGTCAAACAGAAAACATAAAAAAAGTCCAGTTAGTCACCGACTCACGGTAACATATTCATCCAACACTCAAAATGTGGTTAATAAATAAATCAAAGATAGACCATTAAATTCATACCTTCATAGTGCGATCAAGAGATCTTTTAGATTAATTGCCACTTGCATAACGAAATGGTAAATGGTAATGACCCTAAAAAATAACTATAGCGGCAAATCAAGTGAGGCAAGGCTGTTGACATGGGGACACCAGAACACAGTGAGATTCTCCTCGTACATACCAAAAGAGTAGGTTTCTCCTGTCTTGACATTGTGAGCAATATAGCCCATCCTAAATCGGTCAAATGTAGTGCAGACCAGCACTTCACCATTGTTCACCCACGCAACAGGTCGAAGAATTACCCGTGTTTGAGGAGAGGCCTCCTTGAACAAGGCCAAACGTATCATCTCCCTTTTTGCATTCAAATCAAATTTGTCAAGGTTTTTCCACTCACCAGTCTTAGGATCTGCCAACACCAAAACCTCAAAATCTGATAGTGCCTCAATAGACCATGACGTACAGCCTAGGAAGTTCCCCATCGCTGCAAACCAAATCTCCCACCCCGGCAAATCAAATTTTGGAGCTGGAAACTCGAGAAGCACTTCAGCTTCCACATCCAAAGTAAGAAAGTTGGACTAAACCCGTACAGCCCAGTAGGCATATCCACCTGTAGAGTGTGGACGAAACCTGAAATGGCGCCGCATTTCCCTGGATATATTCCGAGTATCAACTTTTCTCCACGTAAGATCTTTACCCACATTTATTATTCCACAATAGAAGACATTGTTCTCCCTGTAGGTAGCAACTACTTTATATTCCCCCGTTGAACGATTTCAGGCTCAACTTGAATGGAGGGAGGGTAACCTGCTGCTTGGTGATAGGATTCGCGATATAAAGAATTGATCTGTAACATCGATTGCTAATGAGTACTAGACCATCACAAGACGCCCAAACTCGACAAGAAATCAGGAAATTTATGCTCATCACTTTGCAATCCCCCATCCCCATGTCAACAAATTAGGAATTATATGTTATGCTCATCACTTTGCAATCCCCATGTCAACAAATTAGGAATTACTGTAATGTTGATATTGGATGAAAAGGCCAGCAGCACTCGAACGACAGAGGTGTGCCTTTATGAAAACCAGGTCGCAAATTATTTTATACCATTGGAAGCACAAGTACCTCATTATATCATAAAGAACATCAGCGGGAAGGAGAACAAGTATGTTGAACATCAGCTCTTTAGTTGCTTTCAATACTTTCAGCAAGACATGCAGAAGTAGAAATGACACCACATATGACTTGTCCTGCATTAAACTGGATCATGGATTTTAACTTCAGACAAGTCACTACTCAGAAAAACAAGTGCAGTGAATTCCACAATACTAACTATGTTGACAAAAATAACAAGAAGATTAGTACTGCCAATTTAACAGACCAAAAGAAGATGGAGAAAGCCACGAAGAAGACTCAAAACTACACTATATCAAATGTACCAAAAATAAGAAGCTGAATGAACACAGCTGCAGCCAAACTGATATCTTTTTTTTTTTGATAACCAGGCGTCCAGGAAACCTTTCGTCTTTCGCGCATCTCGACTAATCCTGGGAGACCAATCCCACCGTCCAATAGCAGGGGCCCCATTTCAAGTCAGAGCAAAGGCCTGTATGGACTGACCCCAAAAGAGTTGATAGCAGCTACGAGATTTCGAACCTGAGAACTTAGGAGGGAGCAAACCCCTAAGTCTCAAGTCTTGAACACTAGTCCAACCCATCAGGGTTAAACTGATATGTTAACAACATGACAAAAGCTCATACACCATTATTTGCAATAAACCAAACTAGATGTCCCGAAAGTTCAAAACTTTTTGGACAGTGAGATTTTTCTTGTTATTTTTGGAAAATACCATGATTACCTTAGGTGCATTAAGGACACATTAACGTTATCTCACTCTTTATGTGCCTCTTGGTATACTCAATCAGCAAGATAACCAAAGGTATCGAAAACTCACCGTGAAAAACTTATCAATAACTTGAAACCTAAAAGCTACATAGCTACTAGTAGCTCCAATACAACCTATACTTTACTCAATTAGAGAGTTTTAACTTTTCATAAGATAGCATCTAGGGAAAAAAAAATTCAGTGCCGAGCAGGGACGGCCACGTGGTGCCCGGAGATATGACGGCCACGTGGTGCCCGGAGCATATCTCGACTGTCCAAAAGTGTTTTGGAAAGCACAGATTAATCTCTCTCTCTCTCTCTCTCTCAAATCTGGGCTGTCCAAAAAAATTGGTTGACAATTGAAGATGAAAGTCTCTGACTATACAAATCTGAGTACATCTTTTCCGCCTGGACCAGAAGGCTTAAGAGTTTGCGACACAAAGAGGTGTTGGAAAATGTTATAGGATATTGGGAAAGGCTACAATACACACCCCTATTTAGATGTGTATCATACGCACTCCTATAAAAGTTATGAATCGATTACCTCTTTTAATAAAAGTTGCGATTTTTTTAATAGAAATTACGAGACGCACCAAAATGTTATGACAGAGAAAATTTTATGAATCATATTGCTGAAAAATTATGAAACACTAAAAAATGTTCTGATTGCTTATGAGGTGGCACAATATAGAGCATATAATAGATGCATATGGTACATACCTTCAATTGATATGTAAATTGGCTCTATTTGGAGTCGTTCCTTTCGAGTGGCACTTATTCATTGTGGACGGAGCATCTTTTATGAACTAATGTGCCCCTTCTTGGTGGCTATTCCGAATAGTTACTAGTTAGTCTATATATATGTGGCAAACCGTAAGCAACGTAGCGGGGCAAAATCCGTCTTTAAACAAAAAAGTAAACTTACTTGCTAACAAGAGGTGCCAAGAGAAGTTTGGGAATGAATGATCTGTGATAAAAGACAAACTTCTTTGGGGATTGTTTTGGTAAGCGTATCAAGCAAAAAGAGGAGCACAGTTTTACCTTAGTTACACGGCGACGACAAGATCGCATCGGCTGCTTTCGTAGCGGCGGTGGCGGCCTTGCATTCAGCGATAACTGGAGCTCCTCCTCTTTTTTGCCCAGTTTCCCACTTGATTTTATCAAGTGAGGAAGAAAGTTTGATAAAATCTCAGATTTTTAAAATCTGATCTCAGATTTTTAAAATCTCAAATTTTTAAAATCTGAGATTTTATCAAACTTTCTTCCTCACTTGATAAAATCAACCCTTGATGATTTTATCAAGTGGGAAACTCACCCTTTGTTTGTTAGCGTAACTCCGATCCATGGAGTAAATTGAAATCGCGGTTGTAGTAGTGGGATTTTAGGAGAGCAGAAGGGACTCGTTGGTTGGTTGCTCAGCAGGAAGAGGCAGTTCGAGAGGAAAAATGTTTACTTTGTATTCGCAATCGGAAGAATGTAGTATATTGCAATAGCAAATTTTAATTATTTTAGCATTCAATGGGTCCATGCTTATTGATAGCATGACCGGCATTAAGTTGAGGCAAGCTAGACGGCCGACTTAAGCCTCTGAATTTTGGCCCCAAATTTGGACTCCGTATTGGTACACTTAGGTATGTAATATATATTTAATATATTGCTTATACAATCAATTAGCTAGCTAGCCCAACGTAAAATATTAGTTTTTCTATCTAATAGGTACACATTTCAGTTCCTGAGATCTCTATAAGAATATTTTTTTCCTCTCACAAACTCACAATTCCAAAGGGATATTTGTTGATTGCTGAAAAAATAATATGATCAAAAACTAGTTTTAATTGAAACAACGAAACGAATTATGGGAAAAAAATATATGGGACCAAGTAACTATCATTTTAAGGTTAGTTTTATGTTTATTTTTTTAGAAAGAAAACATAGGACCCCGATTTTACAAGTTCTTCTAAGGCCCAGAGAATCTTAGGACCGGCCCCAATTGATAGTTATCAAAATTCTAATGTTACGAGGAGGACAAATTTAAAATTTAATTGAGATTGCTTCATATTTGGGGCAATTTAATTAAAATTGTGGGGTCAAATTCATAAAATATACAAAAAAATCGTGATAGAATGAATGAGTTAATGTGACTTGGACCTTATGTGGCTCTGCCCAATGCGCCCATGCCCACATGACAATTTGGTGCCTGGTGTTTTCGTAGGAAGGTTTCATGCATATGTTGGCCGTACAAGAATTCTTGCATTCTCTACTATACGATGTCCTAATTAACCCAACTCTTTAGGGGGAAAAAAAATAAAAAACTTTTCTTCCCTGGTCGCGCGATTCTACTATTCTCTTGATAATCATTTTTTTTTTCTGTTCTGTTCTGTTCTATTTTTATTTTTATTTTTTCAAAAACTAACGGACTCTAAGGAGATTCTACTATTTCTTCTCCCGCATTCTTTGCTCTTTATGTTCCATTTTATTTTTTGTATAGAGTAGCCCTCCTTTTTGTTTCGTCGCTTTCTTGGATGTAGATGAGGGCTCCCGCCTTGTCGTTATAGTCTAGGTTTACATGGTAAGGGATGGGAAAGCGTAAAGCGAATAGAGAATATGCGCAATCCTCCTTTCAATACATCCTCCCGGGACTAGAGCAAGTTTTGTAGGGGTATAGAGCCCAACACCGGCCCTGGGCTAAAGCCCAAGGTGCGCAGGCTTTAGGCCCACCAAAATTAGGAAATTTTAGGGGGCCCCCACTGGGTAATACTGTTATGTATATGTAGACCTAAAAAAACAGTTCAGCCCACTTTAAATTAAAAGTAAAGGCCCAATAAAAATTATCTAATGAACTAGGCCCAATACTCTCAATGGCAGAATTGTAGTTTTGGAATCAATCGGGGCCCTTTTTTCATTTTGAAAGAATAGCTGATGAGATCACCACGTACAACACCTTTTTCATTTAAAAAAAAATTAAAAACCCATTATATGTCCATTATATGTACAACACCTTTTCGGTTTCCTTTGGAAATTGTAAATCTGGACTCATGAAAAGGAAGACGAAGTTCGTGAGTCGAGGAAAGGAAGAAAACCCATTATACGTACAGCACCGTTACGGTTGCTTCCGAAGAAAGAAATTTTTCGAAGTTGAAGCTAATTAAGAACTATCTCCGCTCGACTATGTCACAAGAAAGGCTGAATGGATTATCCATCCTATCCATTGAACATGAGTTGTCTGATAAGATTGATTGTGCGGATATTATTAGTACTTTTGCTGCTAAAATTGCAAGAAGAGTGATATTCAAGTGATGCCTTTGAACTGATTACTTTTTTGACTTAGTGATATTTAAATGATGCTTTTGAAATATGGAAATAGTCGGTTACTCCCTCCGTCCCCATTTAATAGTCCATTTTGGGGATTCTAACTTATTTAGGGAACACAATCATTGCATTTTCTAAAACTTACTTTTCTTGCTTTATCCTTCAATCATTGCCTTTTCTACTTTATTAGTACTACAAATTTCAAAATCAAAGGGTAAAAAAGGGAATTCACCACCTATTGTCCCATCTAGTTATGAAATGAGACAATTTTTTTGGGACGACAAAAAGTGTTAACTGGGACCATAAAATGGGGACGGAGGGAGTATTATATTTGGTAATCTTTCTTAAGATTGGGGGGAGGTGTTGTGCACATCTCGGCTGTCCATTGCTCAGATGGACGGCCCAGATTTCATCCCAACTCCTTTGCATCCGAGCCGTTCATTGCCGTGCGTGATGGGATGAAATCTGAGCCGTCCATCCGAGCAATGGACGGCTGAGATGTGCACAGGACACGCCCTGCATCCTCTTTCTTATTGATACTCTTTTGTTTAAGAAAAGTTCGTTAGATTTTTTATGCCTATTTTAATAATTTGAAACGGGCCTATTTTTTTATTGTCGCTTTAAACCCTTAAAATGTCAGGGCCGACCCTGATAGAGCCGTAAGCACGGTGGGGGTGACAGAGGATGTGCTCATACGGTTCAGAGAAGGATATGACCAACTCCTTGATTGTTGGGAACTTTCACTCGTCTATATTCTAAATATGCCTTTTTGGGAGCACTGCGATCTGCAGCTCAAATGGTCTCTTATGAAGTCTATTATTCTTATTCTCATTGCGGGTATTAATTTCATCCTTTTTTCATCGAATGCTGAAACGACAACCAGGTGTAGTTGGTCTGTAAAAAAATAGGAACACGTACACACCATTCTCAATGTGTAGGACCATATTTAGCTCATACAATGGACACTCTTTTACATGTGGGATGTGTTGGTGGAATCCAATCGGGAATGGAATTCTCAACGGTACCTTTTGCTGCCAAAATGTACTGCAACAAGAACAAATCATGGGGGAAATACTGATTTTCTATTTGAATCTTTAATGTGACGTCCCATCGGTAATTTTATTTAGAAAATTCCATTCATTAAAGCAAGTTTCCTCATGGCATAATTCGCTCAATTGCTGAAACTTGAAACCAAGAATAATTAAAAGGCCCGAAGAAAACACTAGGGTCATGAAGGGCTACCAACGAACCGAGGTCGAGGCTCAATTTTTTAGGGCTCAGCTCGGCTCTATTCGTTTAGCACATAAGTCAAGCTTAACACTTTAAAGCTTCATTTGACGAAGCTCGGTTTGTTTAGTAAATAAATCTGGCTCGGCTCGTTAACATCAAAGTATTTTTGACTTGTTTAGTAAACGAGCCAAATTCAGACTCGAAAAAGCTCGGCTCAGCTCGTTTGCATCCTTATAAGTAATTTAATGCTTCTCCAAGTAAAAATTATACAGTAAGATTTTAATACTATTTGAAAACATTATTTTAGTTGGTGACCCTTTTAACTTTCTCATTTCTTTGTATAGTGGAAATGCCTAATATAGCTTTTGATACCAAAACTAAAACAAGAACGAACCTTTCACAAGATAAGGATTAGAAAGTGGAAGGAGTAGGATTTATGCATTAATTTACAAGTGGAGATGGTGGAATGTTCATATCTTTTGCACAAGACAGTAACTCTCTTTAGGGTAAATTTTAAGAATATTTCCTCTGGTTAGTATAAAATTTCAATTCCATCTCTCTAATATTAATTGTGTTAACTTTAATCCTATGGTTACATTCTATCTTTGTTTCATCCCTCTCACCAACAGCGTGATTGGGACAGACGAAATTCATATAAAAATTGAGATGAAATGTAAACTATGGTGTTAAAGTTGACACAATTGATACTACAGGGACGAAATTGAGATTTAGTGCAAATTAAAGGGAGTATTTGTTATATTTACCCCTCCCTTTATGTACAGTTTTTACAATCCACCTTGCAACGTCATGACCTGCGTCACTGAGATTGATTTTTTTAGCATCCTCCATTACTTAAGCCACACTAATTGAATTTCTCATCACATGACCCGCACCCGATGACCCGCTAGAGTACTATGAGCAGGGACAGAGCCATGAATTTTGGTTAGTGGATTGGGTCACAACTAGATCCACACGGGATATTTTTTCTATTTACTAATACAAAAAATAACAAAATCAAAAGATTACTTAAAAATCCAATTTTGCTTTATAATTGGTCTCAAAGAGTACAATTTTTTGAAATTATGGATGTAAGCTTCATTCAGCATCATAAACTCTCTAAAAGAAGGGAACACTTGTAGTTTCATACATTTGAAGCATGTTAGGGGCAATGTAGAATTTTTTTGTGAAGTAGAAATCACAACTTCGGCTCCAAACTATAAAAATTCGTGTTTGAAATCAAAATGAGTTGGGTCAAGTGAATGTATCATATTTCACCGCCCCCGAGTCTAAAGGGGCCAATCATAGAGCTAATTACTGCGTTGCTCACTATTACGATAACTGATACTTCCATTTACATGTTAATTTAGGTATTAATATCGTTTCAGATTCAATAATTGATGCAAAGTTTGAATTCTCTCTCGTCATGTTCTTCTACAAGTATAGAGAATAAAATGTGATGATACTATATTTTTAAATTGCTAAGTGCCGACATGAGGAATTTAGTGAATGCATATGATCGATGCCAAGATCCTTGGAGCATAAAGCAGCGGATTGTAATCGTACGGCTGGGATTGGCCATGCATCTAATAATGTCATGAGGTTACGTACCCTACTAAAAGGAATTGGATCCTCTCCTGTCTTCCATTTGTTGGACTGGATATAAAGTTGAAAATCTCAAATTCTCGATTATCCATCGATCTAGACAATGTTGATAGTCTCTTGCAGGTTATTATCAATACGAAATTTTTTTTAATCATTGATTGCCCAGATGAGTGGCCGAGTTCTAGACCATCCAAACTCTTTTTTTTATGAAACAGAGCCTTGATTCACTACCAAAAGCTTGGATTGTCTCCGGAGACAGTTGCAAAAATGGGTCAGAGATTGTTCAAATTCAAAACAGTCGAAAGCATGATTTTTGATGCAATCAAAACAGTGAGCATGTTAACCACTTGCATCTGTTCGCGGTGTATGTTTTTTTGATGCAACAGTTCAAATTCAGAACAGTTTTTTGGATGCAGCAGTTCAAAATAAGGACCGGAGACAAAGTTCAAAGGTCGATCCAAACACTTCCAAAAGGCTACCAAAGCCTTGGTTCACTCCATCTTTGTGAGCATGTTAGCCACTTTGTTTCGTTCATGGCACAGAACACAGAAAGTAGGTTTTAAACGAACCGACCTGCTTGAGACTCGGCTTAGCTCAATTCGTTTAGTAACCGAACCAAACTCAACAATCTAAAGCTCAGCTTGAAAAAGTCTGTTCATTTGTATAGTTGGCTCGTTTAGTATTTGAACCAGGCTTGGCTCGATGCAAATGAGCCGAGATCGAGCACTTCAAAGCTCGGCTCGGCTCGTTTGCACTCCAACCAACACGGAAGTCTTTCTGTAATACCCCATCTTATAGTCCCACATCGGAAAGATGTGGGAAATTGATGTAATATATAACGAAATTCGATCAGCACTATCTCACTTTTCAATCTAGCTTCACAATAACATTCACTACATTTCCAAGAATAAACCATAAACTGATTCTCCAATTTGTAGAGTAGGTTGAAAGAACGTGGATATGTTGTAAGAGGGAATTAGGTAAGAATGAGGGATTGATTAACTAACAGGGGTTTGTTTGGTACTTAAAATGGATGGATAAAAAGAAATAATGTGAACTTACATAAATGTCTCATCTATGTAGCACGGACACGGATACGATCACTGACACGGCAATTTTGAAAAAAGGGACACGGACACGGTGGGGGACACGGCAATATATATATTAATATACATATAAATGTTTAAAAAATTAAAATTTTAAAGATTAATAATTACAGTTTGACCCCCAAAAAGTTAAAAAATTACAATTTAACCCCTGAAAATTAAAAAATTACAGATTAACCCCAAAAAATTTCAAAAAATTTCAGTTTGACCCCTGCCGTGTCCCCTACAAAAAATTCAAAAAAATTTCGGGGACACGCCACGTGGCATGTCCCATACATATCCCGCCGTGTCCTCGTGTCTGATACGCCGATACAGCGACCTCTAGAAGTGTCGGTGCTACATAGTGTCCCATGCAATGAGAATAAAAAAATATGGAGAGATTTGAGAGGCACCCCGATAATATTGCCAACCCGAATGAGCTTATTTTAACGGATGTGGTGGGTTTGGCTCTTAGCTTATCTACCGAATAAGTAGTCCGGACGCAAAGAGAGCCAAACACCTCATATCACTAAGAGCATGTCCAGCTCTTACCCAATTTTTTATTCAAATTTGAGTGAAAATTTGGGTAAAAAGCTTGATTTGCTATGAACTCCGATCATGAACCCATTTTTTTTACTCAAAACTTGCTTAAAAAAAATCAAAAACCCTTATTCCTCTCTCTCTCTCTCTCTCTCTCTCTCTCTCTCTCTCTCTCTCTCTCTCTCTCCCCGTTTAATACCCCAACGGCCAACACCACTACGACTACCACCAATGGCCGCCACCAGCAGCCGATCGTCAACCACCATCAACGCCACCGTAAAACCCACCACGAAGGTCAACCACCACCAGCACTACCACCGCCTACCACCAAAAAGTAGCCGTTGTAGATTTGGTTCAAGATTTGGTTTCCCCTTGATTTGGGTAAAAATTGAGTAAAACTCAATTTGATATGAGTTTGGGTAAAGGACAAGAGGTGATTTTGAAGGATTTTTACTTAGATTTCAAATTTTGGGTAATGGTTTGATGCAGAGCTGGAGGTGCTCTAATGCGCCCGAATTAACTCATCCATCAAAGGTTTTTTTTTATCTCCTCTCTTCTTCACCCGCCAAACTGGCGCACAGAATATATAGGAGTATATTTTTGGGGTCTCTAAAGTGGCCACCCACGCTGTATATTACTCAAATATTTTAGACATTGTCCTGTCTAATCACTGCCTTTTGCTTTGGCTATATAAATGACATTAGTCCACTCAACATTTCCCATGTTCACATTCTCCACCACTCTCCCCGTCTCTCTCTCTCAGACAAACATAGCCAGTTTTTGGATTTTATGATCATCTTTCTCTTATGTTTAGCCTTTTAGGTTGAAGATCTCACCATGCTACTGACCATGCATATATGGGTGGAAGAATCCTTGCTTAGTAACTCCCACCGTCTCATATATTTTTTTATCTGGGTCAGCTTGTGCAAACCTCGACTAATTCCGGGACCTTAGAGGTAACGACCAGGCACAACCCCCAGCAGCCCAAAGAGTTTGCTGGCAAATGAAATCGATTTTGAAACCTTAGGTGGGAGCAAACCCCTAAATTTCAAGACAATACCACTTTGCCAACCCCTAGAGTTTCCCACCGTCTCATATTGCTTGTCCAATACGAGAAATTTAACATTTTGAAGAGACATGTTACTAATGCATGCCTAGGTTACCAACATCACCCATTATTTTACTTTTACAACTACTGTTAATCGTTTATAAAGGGTATCTTGTGAAAATCTAAACTTTTTTTATTTACTTTTTAAAAAGCACAAATAGTTTTGAGACATCCACAAATAAAACAGTGGACGAGCAATATGGAAGGGATGGAGTATCATATTTTTAATTTCTAGATACAATTATGCAACCTTCTTTGGTTGATTTGTCTTTGTGGTCGGGCTTATTAACGACTAACATTCAAGAGGGCTTTCTTCGGTCCATTCATAGATTTTTATAGGATTTAATTAGCTGCCGACTCATTCGTCCAAATACTAGGTTGATGGAAGACATACCTAGTAAATGAGTGAATGAAGCGGGAGACAAATTGAGTCTTAAGCTTTCTGTAGTTGGACTGAAGGGAGCTCCTTTGTTTGTTCTCTAGTTAAAAATTTATTACATACAGGGTCGACCTCGACTATTTGGAGCCCAAAGCGAATCTCAAAGAGGTTGTCCTTTATTCATTTTTAGGGATAAAATAGAAAAATTACTAGGGTTGACTGTTGAACACATCATTACCCAACTCTTTTTTAAAAGTTCTCTAATATGGGACTTTAAGTTCTACTATTTTTCGAGTATCGGAGATCCCTTTTTTTCATTTTTTCCTTTTGCGGGCTCTCTTATTCGATGGGATCTTTTGACTGTGTATAATTTTGTAGGCCAAAATCGGAGCCCCTGTTTTCAAAAAACTTGTGTCTAAATCACTGCCTTTTGCCAAAGCTATATTTTTCAAGTATTGGGATTGGCAAAATAATTTTTTTTTTTTTTCATTGAGCTCTATTAAGGGCTATATGTTCATTGATATTTAGAGTACTCATAATATCAAGGGCTACATCTTATTTTTCTTCTGTAGAATAAATATCATTTAAAAGAAGAAAAAATGCACCATGCATCAAACCAACTAGGTGAGCACAATTTTTTTATGTTCTTGTTTCTCAAACTAACTTGCAGTTGCTTAGTTGGCACTGTCCTGTTCACAATGATGGTTTATTTTTTGTCTTTATTCAAAAAAATTGCATTTTTTAGTTTTGCATTGATTTTTTGTGGTTTATTGGTTCGTCTCGACGAGAGGAATCTAAAAAGTATAAAATTATGATCAAAATTTTTAAAAAGTTCACTAAAAATATAATAATCCAAATTTTTCTAGTTTATTGGATTATTGGATTATTTGTCATTATTTACAAAAATTTAAGTTTGGTTAATAATTTTATACTTTTTAAATTCCTTTCGTTCGGACGAACCAATAAACTACAAAAAAAAATCGACACAAAACTAACAAATGCAAAAAAATTTAGAATAAGAACAAAAAAACGAACCATTTTTTATTTATTAGCCAAAGCACAATGTCACAATCCTAGATAGTAGATACGTTCTGAGTTAAAGTTGGAATATATATCTTCAAACATATCTTACGATTCACTTTGTGTAGAGGTCAAACCGATATACATATCTGTAAAGTAAATGTATATTTCTTTCTTTTTTGGAGATAATGCAGGATGTCTCGGGTCAGTTTGCCCACACTTCGAATTGATCCTAACAGTCTCTCTCACACTCGTTTCACACGTTTATAATGTAAGAGATCTTGAGAGAAATTAATCCACACCTTAGTCCCACATCCGTGGGCTAAGAAAAGTTCAAGGCAAATATATAACACACCACCAAACTATGACCAAATGAAGTGAACTTAAGTATTTGGGGGCCTAATGCTAGCCATCAAGTGTTTGAGCTTTGCCCAAAAAGTGTTTTTTAGGCTTTGTCTCATTAACACTTGATTTCTTCAACCTTGGTGGGGTCCCCTCCCCTCTTTCCCAAACTTGATGTACCCTTATCAAGTTTTTATTGCCGATAAAAAAAAATGTTGGGGTCTAACAATTCT
This sequence comes from Gaultheria prostrata, assembly GCA_036023075.1. Classification (NCBI taxonomy): domain Eukaryota; kingdom Viridiplantae; phylum Streptophyta; class Magnoliopsida; order Ericales; family Ericaceae; genus Gaultheria; species Gaultheria prostrata. Next base: position 12,478 of record JAXBDA010002797.1, on the reverse strand, counting down.
TATCTTACTCCAAACGCAGGAATCATGTAGATATAACATTTTCATTCATTCTCAAACACCGCTTGGGCAAAGCCCTAATACCTGATGTACCCTAATCAAGTTTCTGAATAACTTTTTATTGCAAATCAAAAAAATGTTAGGGTCTAACAATTCTCATCTTATTCCAAACGCAGGAATCATGTAGACATAAAATTGTCATTCATTCTCAAAACGTCATCCAAATTGAATACATACATAATCAATTTAACTCCAAATCCATGGAATGAAAGATGAGACTGGATTAGAGTGAGATTATTTGTCAATTCAACAACAACAACAATAACGGAGCCCATCTAGTCCCCAATCATTGGGGGTATGAGCGGGGGATGGTTGAGAACAGACCTAACCTTTGGCAATATGCACAAAGTGGTTGCGCTCAGAATACCACTGAAACAGTGTCCCCCCTAAACCTCCAAGAACCGAGGAGCTATACGGACGTTTTGTTGTAGAACCATGCCCCCAAATCAAAGCCAAAAGGCATCAAGGAGGGCAGGCCTAGAGACCCAAATCAATATCCGTACTCATTACCATGCTTCCTTCATTCATGGTCCAGAGTATATCAGTAATGAGTACATTGACAAAAAGCGAGTATGAAAAATGTAACTATTCATATCAACTCCAACTCAATTCTTCAATTTTATCTCTTCTTTTTAAAATCTCATTCATTTATCTCCAAAACTAAAACTCAATTTCCCCTCCAAAATTTGAACTTTTAGTTTTTTTTCAAAATGTTACCAAAATATATTGATAAGTAGTCCTGTTTTAAAAATCTCATAAATATCTATTTAACTAAGTTAATTTTATGAAAAATACATGAAGATACTACTTCATTCGTCGCCAAAGAAGAGTCTAATATTCCATTTTGGATTGTCCTTTAATACTCTAAGTGTTAATTTTAAAAAGTTAAATGAGTAAAAGTTTGTACAATTATTAATTTTGGTCCTTTTAAAAAGTTTTGAGTAAAGAGTTAATGGGTAAAAGTAGAGGATAATTTTGAAAAGTAAAAGTTAATGTGAAAAGTGCAATGATTTTATTTCTTTAAATAAGTTGAAATTACGAAACAGGACACTTGAAAAGAGAGAAAGGAAGTACAAGCTATAACATTTAAGAGTGTAGAAATAAAATGAAGAATGGGCTTCATTTTTGGAGGATTCTTCATAAATGAAGAATGACAATTGATTCTTCATTTTGGAGAAAGAAAATGAAGCATAGTAGGAGACCAAAAATTCTTCAAAATAAAGAAATGAAGGCTTGGTTGCAGATGATCTTAATACTCTAGACATGTGGGGTTATTAATGATCCAAAAATAGTTCTCCACTCTTTATCTCGTTCTTTATCTCCAAATATTTTGTATTGATTTTGCTAAGCATCCCCAAAACCAAATGTACTTTAATTAATCCCGTACTCCATACAATCTCATCTATTGTATACAATCTCATCTATTGTTTCATGAACACAAATATTCTCTTTATTCCCATTACTAATTTTATCTTTGTTCAACCCTTCCCAAATTATAATCTGGTAATCAAACGTGTCCGATCACTCACATTTGTGGACCATAGGAGGACAATGCCAATTTTGGAAACAAAACCTATTTTGCATAGGGAAAAAAAAAATTGAAGATAAGGTACTCTTAAGCAGAGGGAGTGGTCACATATGGAGAGCTCAAGTATGGAAGAGAAAAATTTACCGATCTTTGAATTTGGTCCATGTGAATCTGGTTACCAGTTGGGCTTCCTCATAGGGCAGAGGTTCACCAAACAGATAAGAAGCAGATTAGCCACAGACCTCATTTTCCAAAACCAGCTCCTCCCTTTTGCCCAAACGAAACAGTCACAGACACTACTCAAATCACTCTCCGACGCCAACCGGGAAAAGTTTCCGAGCTACTGGGATGAACTCGTGGGGACTGCCGAAGGGAGTGGTGTCGCCGTTCTTGATGTAAGTTGTCTAACTCATCACGTATACGATGTATGTTTTTCGGGTTAACGACACATTGAAATTTTACTAGTTCTTTTTTGGTTGTGTGGTTTAGTTGATGTTGCTCAACTTCAGGAAAGAGATACTTCCATTTGTTCCAAAGACAGCAGTAAAGTTAGATGCTGATGCTGAGGATTGTTCTGATGTTCTTGTTGTTAGTGACTCAATGGCAGTTGCAGCACATAATGAGGATGCAAATGTTGCTCTGCTTGGCCACACGTACGCCTCTAAAAACTTCTTAACTTTTTTTCTGAAACTCAGGTGTACAGGCTAATCTGGGTACCAATTTAACCGTCCATCTGTGGAGAGCCCAACTGAAGTTGGAGCAAACTCCGTATGGACTGGTCCCGAAGGAGTTAATAGCTCCTGAGAGGATTAGTCTGGGAGGTGATTAGTTTATTGGATGGAAGGGTACAGTGAATGAAGTTTTTTTGTCAAACGATGTGATGTTAGCGTGTTAGTATTTGTTAAATTACTACGAGGGCCAACCTCTTGTCCATAGGAGTCGAAACCCTAACTTGATACAACTAGTCATTCCGGATGATAGCTTGAAAACCGAGATGAGTGTAGGAATTTACTGCCTACTACAAATCTTATTGTAAGAATAAGGGGTCAAAATAAGGAAGTACTTGTATTCTTTTTTTGTTTTTTTCTTGGTTCAACGGTTAGGACTTAGGAGTGCCCGGGTCTGCTTATGCGCACCTAGACTAATCTCCTCCCAGGTCTGCTCAAGAGCAGACTATTTAAGCCCGAACTAGAAATTCACAAAAAAATTACTCTCTTGCGACCTGACGTTGTAGTGAATTGACATGACATAATGGTGAATTGAACACAATTTATGTGACATTGCAGGTATCTGATAAGGGCAACTCTGCCCGATGGACTATCTTTCACTGCCTACACATATGCAGGGGAGCTCCCAAGTTGCGCATTTGGGTTTAACAATCATGGAATGGTAATTCCTAATCCCTATTACAACGACCCATATACTAAGGACCCATCACCATTTTTATTTTTTTTTGGTAAAGTTCACCATTTTTTTTTGGTAAAGTTTGAAGACATGGAAAAAAGTACAAGCATCCCCTCTCATCAACCCTTTGTCAAGATTCATACAATTTCATCAATAAGATCAACTTAATGTAGCAAAACGTCTGATTGCAGGACTAGGAATGCGGGATTAGGATTAAGGGGGAACACAACGACCCACGTATTTTCTATTATTCCTTAGTCTTGTGTTTGATGCATCCGGGATTAAGAAATGGACTGGACAAGGTCTATTTATCCATTTAGTCCCATGTGGAGATTAACTAATACTCCCTCCGTCCCTTTTTAAGTGATCCATATGGGAATACGTGCAATTTTCAAACCCCTAAAAAACATAATTCTCGATATAATTTTGTAATTTTTTTTTTATACCAAATTAAAGTGCCCATTGAGTACTTTAATTTGGTGCAAAAAAAAATAAAAAACGTTTTACGGATGTGCCTTCTTTAACGTTCACAAAAATACACGTTTCCCAAGCGGATCATTTAAAAAGGGACGGAGGGAGTACCAGGGGAAGGGATGGTATTAGCTAGTTTCCCTTCCCCGGATTATCTCACTCCACATCCAACTATCAAGAATAGTCCCGTGGCCCCAAATGTCCCTTCTATCTCCATTCTTAATCCCATCTTATCCAATCCTTCCTAAAAATAATCTGATAATCAAACGTGCCCTTAATGCCAAAAAAAATGGTCTTCTTTAGGCATTCACACTGAATTCAGTACCTCCATCTGAAGATGAGATTGTAGCTGGTGGAATTGGAAGGAACTTCATCTCAAGAGACCTTCTTGAAGCAACAAATATGGATGATGCATTAACTGTAAGTGGTAAATACCCTGTCTTCTCCTTCAATAGCCATTGAAACAAGGTTTAAACAACCGAGGTTTTGATACATCGTATTTCCAGCGGATTCGTTCATCAGCAGCTTCTGTTGGCCATAGTTACAATCTGATTGACATAAAGGCTCGTCGAATTCTGAATGTTGAAACTGCTTCAAGAAACAGATTCTCAGTCCGGGAAGTCCGGGAAACGCCGTTCTTCCATGCCAATATGTATCTCCATCTTCAAATTCAGCAGGTAGATGCTAATAACACAGCAAAGCCAACTTTGCCTGTTCACATTATCAGAGCAAATTGATGCAAATAATATCATGGGTTTAAACTTTCTTTTGGTGGAAAGGTACAAGATGAGAACTCACTGAGTAGGCAAAAGAGAGCTGCTTTGCTACCAAAACATACGAAAACTGATTTCCTCTCACTTCTTGGAGACACAGACGACGAAAACTACCCCATCTACATGAAAGGTAAAGTACTTAACTATGAACGGTATTTATTTAAGGATCTTGCTAACGTGTGCCCAATAGGCACACGTTAAGCACACAAACAAACAAAAACAAGACACACTCCAATACACCTTTTACACTTTCCAATACACTTTTACATATTCCAATACACTATTCACACATTTCAATACACTTTTTCAAACGTGTGCCTATTGGGCACACGTTAGCATTTTCCTTTATAATAACTCGTAGACACTAAGTTGGTCGCACTTCTTGACTAATTTTCAGGTCCAACTCTGTATACGCTATGTACAGCCGTAATTGATTTGGATGACCAAACACTGTCAATTAAAGAAGGAAATCCGAAAGAACAACAGGTTACTCACGTCTTCGCAATGTCTCCACGGATTCATGCAGATTAGCATATGATGAATGCATTTGTAATATAACCAGAGAGAGTAAAGAACCCAAAACAAATATACAGGCAAATCAATCACTTGGGTTCATTTTATAACAGCAAGGAGTTCCTGATCCTTGATGACCAATTTTGAGCTGGAGTACAAAGCTTATGGAAGAGTATAACATATAGTACTCAATTCAAGAACCATCTCTAAGCTTTACTTCATGGAAATGCACAAAACAGAATGTACAATCAGTAATTCTGTGAAATGCAAAAGTTACTCATGTAAAGGTTCTCGAACCCAATCTCGACTAATACTATATCGATACATTGCGTATGCATCTAGATTCAAAAATTACAGAAAATAAAAGTTGGCAATCTTATAAACAAAACAGCTTTTTAAGTTCATTTTTTTACCTTGTTCATATTAACATACAACAAAGTCCCACTTTAGAATCCAATCCTGCCCAGTGCTGCACGCATAACTCATTGAAGCTGAAGCGCACAAAAATTATAGAACTAAAATGGGACTTTGGACGTTTTTAAACGTGAGCGTGATCGTTGGCCTCTTGTCCTTGCTTCAAGTAGTTTTGCCTTCAACGTGTTCTCCTTTAAGTCTGGAGGCAACTTTGAAGATGACACAGGTACATCAAGATTTTGGGATGGTAGTGTAGCCGCCCATTGTCTCACTGGACTAGCACGTCGCCTCCATCCAGAGTTACCAGAAGAAGCTGCCGCATAATTACCATCAGAATGCATATTTGCAGCCTCAGATAACAAATACTGACTTCTTATTAACTCATCGATAACGTGATTTGACGTTGAACGATGAGTTCCGTATTCTCCCTCTTCTATCGCCTCACAAATTTCAGACTTCCTAGAAATGCTTGCTTCAACTGGGTTTCCTTCCCTTGTTTTCCGCTTCTCAGAATCCACAACCTGGGTTTTGCTTTCGTTAATCGAGATAGCCCGTGCCATCTGTTCTTCAAACTTCGTCTGCAAACTGGTAGGAAAACATCCTTTAAAGTTTCCTGGAGATATAAGATTGTTATTGGTTTGATTCGGCTCCACTCCCTCATAAGTCTGATCTTTGTTAGCAACATCTTCGCGTCGTTTTAAGCCACCCGAAGGTTTGTTTAGCTCAAAACAATGCGAATCACTGCCTGCAGAATCCTCTTCATCATCGACATCTTGAGGAGCGCTAGCAGCCACATTCAAAGGAATGGACTCCAGAGAATTTCGGCGATTCTTGGGACCCCTTGAAACAAAATTATCATTTCCCCGGGAATCAGCAGTTTTCCGTTTGGCTTCAAGAAAATTCTCTATTTCAGAGCTTAACTTATCCACTATTGACTTCTTTTCTCCTAAGCCATTTTGAGTTTCTCCTTGTTTTATCTGCATCCGTTCATCAAGCCACAATTCAGAGATCTGGAGAATTAACCGATCGTGATCATCCCTGTCCACCCAATCCTCGTCCGATTTCTGCTTCAGAACATGGACCTCTTTTTCATAATTCTTAATTCCAAAAGCAAACTCGTCGCAAAGGTCCTCCAAAAGTTTCCGCGACTTTCTCTCTGTCTCCAACTCTTTCATACCAGTAGCAAATGATGTTTTCATATCGTAAAGCTCCCGAGCTAACTTCCTGTGTAGGGCCTCAGAGCGCTTCCTTAACTTCCTCTCATCATCAAGTTCATCTTTTACAGACTGAATGGCAGCACTGATCCGTTCTTGCTCTTTGGTTTTCCTAACTAGTTTCTCTCCTGAAATTTGGTTCCTCAAGTCTTCTATCTCATGCCTGTCTGCTTGTTGATCTCTGACCAACTCTTTGATTTTGGCACGAGCATGGTCCAAATCCTTTTTCTGTGCTTTCACCAGGGACATATTGGATGTGTGCTGTTCTTCTAGGGTCCATATTCGATTCAATACTTTGAGCAGTTCTGTGGACGTTTTGAGGCCATAACCTGTCTCAACAATCCTTCCTTTGAAGTCCAAAGAACTGCTTGGCGTGACCGCAGGGTTATAAGGTGCAATCTGAAATATAAAAGAATTGAATCCAAGCGAAACCCATGAGTGAATAAAATAGTTGACAAGGTTAGGAATTTCAAAGGACAAACAATGATTGCACGTAGAAACTGCCAGTTAATAGTCAAAGGGCAACCACCATAAATGGGCTCTGGTTAATTTGCTAATGATTGCCAGAATAATTGGAAGTTCAATACATTCACATATTTCACACACAACAATTTTTGTACATTTTCCCCGTACTTCATCCCACCTTTCATGCATATACCAACGTTGGTTAGCGTTTCCTATAATTAGAATACCTAACATAACAGGTTATGTGGCTTACAACAAGCTCAAAATAAGGTCATCATTGGAGTAGATTTTTCTTGAAATGTATTAACTGACTGTACCATGATGGTGATAGCACAACGATTTTACAAGCCGAAAGTAAGATTTTCTTTGCATTCGATTTGCCTACAGTACCATTGCGTTTTCCACAGGATACAATTATAGCCAATCATTAAGCATTTCCATAATTACGCAGAATTTGTCCAAGTCTTCATTTTGGTGACTTATACTTAAAATTAGAGGCAGTGTATTTTCCGCTCAGGAAGAGTTGGACGCTAATTAAAAAATTCGACTACTCAATCGGATGTAATCATTCTGACTGCACCTGCAATAATCCGAACTGCAGAGGAAGGAACATTTGCCGAAAATAGCAACAAAGGACAATGGTTACCTCCATGGAACTACCATAACTTGCAGGAGATACAGGTTGTAAAGCATGGTTGTTCCTTTCAACTGATCGGTAATGTTGCATCAGTGATGCAGCTACATGCCTCCTCAAACCACTAGCACTACCTGGCTGCCAGGAGACAGATAAACATTAGTAGCAAGAAAGGGAAAAAAAAAAATCCCATCTGTAACATTTATAAATTCACAACTTCCTATTTTTCTCTAAGCCGCCCAATTTACACCTAGGTATCTGGTACATGAGAATTAGTGCTACTATTGATGCTCAATGTCATAGTTACAGACTCATATTTTGTGAATACAGTAAATAGCAATTGACTTATCTGATTTACACACTGAGATCTCTCATAATGAGGAAGTATGGCCTCTCCAGGAACTTTCCCGGACAGTTATTGGAGTTGTCTCACAAATATGGGTCTCACAAAAGTTTCTTCGTGGAAGATACTTCTGCATCGTGAGAAAATGCCAAACTATCTAAGACAGTTAATGGAGAGGAACCCAACCCTGATGAGAATTACTATTGAACTATTGATTCTCAATGGCTGGCATAGTTACAGACTCATTTTCTGTGATTGTATTGAATTTGAATCACCTAAAATTGGAAAACAAATAAGAATTTATCTTCGGATAATGAAGCCAGCTCCTATGATAAGTTATGACAGATACAAACAAGATGATGTGCAAAAATTCTGTGAATGACTGACCCATCATAAAGAAACATACTTGTAGATAAACCACCAAAACCCACAAGGCCAAATCACAGTAACAGACAACCCAATTGACGAAAACACATGGGTGGTGATTAATGTGCAAAAAGTACAACAATCTCTGCATCCACATCTGTAAACGGTGTATAAATATCCGTGAAGAGTGCATTGACATAATGTGTGCATTATCCAGTATCCACTACCCATCAGGACCTAAAAAACATAACGAGATGAATGGGGTGGCCGTGAAGAGAGTGATGGTTGATCCTGACTCGGCACTCAATCTCATACCTATGTCCACTGTTGAAGAAACAGTTTTGGCATTATCATTTTCCTTTGTGTAAACCCAAACTAAGATCATATCATAAATCATCCATGTTTAACAAATACGCAACCAAAACCCATCACAACTAATCACAATTACTGACAACCCAATTAACTAGAACCCACATAATATACAATTCACTCAAGCTTAAAATTGGAGCCCACAAAAAAAGTTAAAAAAACCATTATCAGAAGAAGAAAAAATCTTACCCTTATACAAAAACAAACAAAACCCAAAAGCAAAAATCACAATGACAGACAACCCAATTAAGGAAAACCCAAAACAAAGATCATAAACAAACATGTTTTTACCAGGTCAGGTGAACTGGGTGAAGGATCATGGAGCTCCAGACCCTTGTCCTTGTGGTGGTGGTGGTGGTGGTGGTGATTGAGGCGGCGGAGACGCGGCGGGGGACCAGGGACACCGCGGTGCATTTTAGAGAAGGGAAGGCGGTACTGATGGAGTTCCCAAAGAGTTGCAGCAAGTTTTCTAGCAGAAACTAAAGATGAAGGCAAATTGTTAATTTCTATAAAGGTTCTATCCTGCGCACCATCAATAGCAGCAGCAGCAGGTGAAGAAGGACCATTGCCAGCAGCTTGTAGTAGCCTCCATGGGAGTAGTACTGGAGTATGTTGTCCCCCTCCTTTTTTCCCCACCAATAATACCCCTCTCCTCAACTTTTCCCCCAAATTCTCTCCTCTTTGCTTTTCTGCTGGCTCCTCCCCTCTTTTTCCTCCCCTTTTCATCTCTCTCTCTAGAAATATTCTTTTCTCCATTCCATCTGCTTGATTGGGAAAGTGTACTGCGTGAGATATTCAATTCAATTGTAATGGAATTTCGATACAGTGAGCTGATACTTTTTCTTTTTCCTATGCCCTCTACGGCAAACAGGTTAAAATGAACACACTGATTGAAACATTCAGTACCCACCATAGTCAAGTGATGTGTTGTACTTGGACTTGTTGTAGGGTACAATTATAAACTCTCTCATTTGTCAATGTAATTAATGCTACTCCTACTCCAAATCCACCCATATAATGCATTGAGGGTTTGTGTCCATGGTATGTAAAAGCGTCTTCTCGAAAATATCTCAAACTATTAAAATTTAAGAAAACGACAATTGAAAATGAGAGGTTTTACTAGATTATTATGTGATTCAGACTATAAACATCTAAGTCCTGTTGAAAGTGAATATGGTGAGGAGTAATTTTTAGATTTCGCAAGAAGCACTGAATCATTAATTGTATCAAAACACTAAGAGTATGTCAGTTAATATGAACTTATTTTTTTAATCAGCTAGTTACTACGATCTTATAACACTTCTATTTTGAAGAGAGAAAAAGGTTGACATAATATATCAGAATTCCTTTTTCTTAGTAACAAACGTGATTCTATCAATGAGTTGTTTTCTTGCATGATTGACTTTCTCAATGAGCTCAAAAAAATGGCAAGTGGTAGCTAGTTCATACAGAGTTCTTGAATGCATCACACTATATTTCGGGATTGAATTTCATTCCCCCCTCCTCATGTAATAGATTATGAATGACGACTTGGAAAAAAAAAAAAGTGAGCTCAAAAAAATAGAAGGAGATAGATAATTGAATGTACTCAAACCAAGTCAGTTAAATAGAAGGAGAGAGACAACGGGAGTATCCGGTTTGTATCGGAGTTTTCATGGCTCATGAGGATACTCTGTAGTCAACATTAGTGACGTAAATGTGGTTTTCTCATGGATCCATATATTTAAGTTTAAAAAAACAACTAATTATGTTGAGGTTTTGTCATCTTAAAAAATAATATCCCCCGTCCCATTTTAATTGTTTCCACGATTATATGTACATTTTTTAAAAACTCTGGTAGTTTTCAATCTATAATACATTTTACATGCATTAACGTATTTTACATGCAGTATGGACAAAAGTGGAGCCAAAAACCGAAGTCGGAGGCAAGGAATTATGAAAGAAATTTTGCTTCGAAATTTTTTCATGACTAAATCCAGTCATTCGAGTTTTTGTGGGACGGTTTTGATAAATTGAAAAACTAATCCCGAGTATTGTTGTTATCATATCATTCGATAGGTGCAATATCATTATCACACACTGTATAATTCACCATAATTTAGTGTTCTCATAATGAAAAGTGTTTTTACATTTTAATTATTGTCGAAATTTTACATATTTTTATTAAGAATATCAATAAAAAAATATGTAAAATACTTCAAAATAGGAATTTTGGTTCAAAGTCTATATCTTTTTTTATTTATAATATTTTTAAAGTTTTTGAAAATTTTGTCTAATAGAACTAATTGACATTTATCAAATAAGATTCATTTTTAAGGACGGAGCTACATAGGGAGCAATTAAAATGGAATACTGTGCTATGTACACAAACTCCAATCATAGAACAAATCACATTTTGCTTCGTAGATCATGCATGTGAGACCCACAACATCGGATGCCAACAAAGTCATCTATGTAGGCGTCTCTGTTGGTAGGGTTGGCAATTTCCTCCGGCCCATCCAAATTCAATCCGATCCCCGCTCCGTATGGATCAGTAATATGGAAATCTGTTTGGAGATTAGATAGAATATGGAGTTTTTTTTTTGAAACTATTCGGGTATCGGGTAGGGGATGGAGATAGTCATATCCCCGCCCCGAATCCGTTCCCCGATTCATCCCCGCCCTGTCCCGTCCCGAATCCCCGAAACATAGGGGTCTATTAATAAGTTATGAAAATTTTGGGGTTTCACTAGTCGACTACTTTGGAATTGGGCACGAGTGTTTCAGTTTCTTGGTTGTTTTGTGGGGTTGCCTAATAAGGTGCTTGTGTGTGTTGAGTGTCTTCGTGTGTTGAGTATGGACTTTTGGTGCTTTTGTTTCTGTGTCTGAGCTCTACAATGGTTGATGTTTTGCCTTTACTCACGTATTCCTAAGATGCTTGTTCTAATTTCAGGTGTTTTGTTATGAAAACTTGAATATAAGACATTTCTCACAGTGGTAATTCCTTTGAGGCTGTTTTCACTCAAGTTGATTACTACACCTGATTAATTTGAGTCATGCTAAGCTGCTGATAAATGCTTGTTGTTGGAAGATTATGCATGAAAGGAAAATTCTGCTCCATAAAATCTATTTCGTTGTAAAAAAAAAAAAAAACTAATTTGAGTTTTTTCTTTAGATGATTGGATCCATGAATCCCCATGGGGATCCCCATTCCCCATTTGGAGTGGGGATGGAGGATGAAAACAAAATTCTGTTGGGAATTGGGGCGGAGATGGAGGTGGGGAAAGGGTTCGTGGATTGAGGATGGAGATAGTACTATCTGGACCTCATCCACTATAGATGGCCATCTCGCCCGACCTGCCCCGATCCAACCCATCTCTTCTTCGAATGGATAAGGGATTCGGGGATTTTGTTGGGGATCGGATAGGGTATGAGGATTTTTTTATAAAAATTTCAGGGATCGGGTAAGGGATAATATAGTCAGTCCCCTCCCCAATCCCCGTTCCCCTCTCCTCCCCGTCCCTCCTCGCATCCCCGTTCACATATATAGGTATATCATATTATAAGTTTATAAGGTCCCCCGGATAAGTTTATAAGTTATAAATTATAACTTGTAAAAACTGTATGGTTTGGTTGTTTGACTCCGCCCTAGCAAAGACTATAGCTTGGTTTGAGTGCTGTAAGTATTTGGTTGGTTGTGTAAGGAAGGTTTTCTCCTTTACTTCTGTTTTATGTGGTATTTTTGAGTGAAATTTTAATCTACCCAGAAACAAAAAACTGAAAAGAAAAAAGAAAAAATCAATAGTAACACTTTTGAGTGATGATAGGCGCGCAAAATGCATGAATTTAAGCGCCTAAGTAGGGAAGAATGAGCGCGTTAGACGTGCGGTTAATCCTCATTTTCCATTTAATTTGTGCACGTGGTTGGATTGTGTGTTTGTGCTTAAT
>JAXBDA010002796.1:0-39518 GCA_036023075.1 Gaultheria prostrata | reverse complement strand
AAAGTGACGAAAACACAGTGGTAGACAGGTTAACGGCCATCCAACTCCACATCAGCGATTTCCGTTACCCATTTGACAGAAGTAGACGGTGGGGGGTAAATTGATTAACGGAGTGAAAGTTTGGGGGTAATTTGAAGTTTCGTTAAGTTCAGAGAGTTTTGAGACATTGAGTGCAAAGTTCAGGGGTTTTTTTGAAATTTTCCCCATTATTTAACTAAGAGATAATGAGTATTAGATGGTTCCGGGTCCGGGAACGGATACGCAGAAATGAACCCGAAAGAGTCTGGATTATTATCTGAGAAACACGAATCCCAGAAATCGCCACGATTGTCTTTACCTGGCAGAACTGAACAACTCCTCCTCCTTTTCTCTCTCCCTCTGTGCAAAACCAAGCGATGAAGAGCAATAATAACATAGGCGATAAGGGTCGGACATTGCCGGTGGACCCCAACCTTCCAAGATGGGCCTGCCAAAACTGTCGCAACAATCTCTGCATCGTCGGCGTCGATTCTTACGCTGACAAATTCCTCAACGACTCCTCTCGCTCAGGTCTCTCTCTTTCTCTCTAGATTTGAATACACATAACTTATCTACGTGATTCCAATTGTTAATTGATCAATTCGACGTTTTGCCTGCCCCTTTTTTTAATATTGGGTCCAAGTTGTTTCGAGCAAGTTTTATGAAAGACTTGTCTTGGGTTTACAAATTGACCGACTGAAACATGCTTGAGTTTGCACATGAGCTGAATTAAGAAATGGTTTAATTACAACAGACTCCCCAAATCTCTGATAAAGGGCACCCAAAGGGCAAAGGATGCCACCTATCAGTCCATAGGAAAGTATCTTTGCCATTACCCACAACATATTTCACCCAATCTTGGCAGTTGGCACAAACCCCTGAGCTTCAATAACTCCTCACAACCCAATAAAGCTTCACTAAGCTTTATTTGAACTGTTGTCGAGACGTGATCATGATGTTAGAGAATTCGATGTTGCTTTCATTGTCCAACTTTAATCACCGATAAGGGATAAACCATGCAGGAATGCAGGGTTCTTCAATGCATAGTGGTGGCAGTGTGTTGTCGTCGACGCGAATGGACCAGTCCTTTGTTTTCTTGCCAAAGCAAAGAAATCAGGTGCCAGGGGTACCTCCCCGTCTGCGTGCTGGAGGGTTGCAGCCTGACACAAGCCAGTCTGGGAAAACAATGGAGGAGTCATTCGTGGTGTTGCCTCCGCCGGCTGCTTCGGTCTACAAGAGTGACTCTATATCTGAAGGAGGGGTGGCTCAATCGCCATCATCTGACGGTACCACTGGTGCTCCTATGCAGCCGAACAATTCAGGTTTTCACACGACAATAACTGTCCTAAAGCGTGCATTTGATATTGCAACAACCCAGACGCAGGTATAAAGTAGTATCACCTTCTTTATGCCAAATGAACTTCAAAGTAGTAAAACAATTGCCTTAAAAGTTTCTTTCTTTCAGAGAATCAGAATTTACTATTGCCATATTGATGTCTTATTTGTTTACATTGGTTTTTAGGTTGAAGAGTTGGTATCTAAGATTTTGATAGATGATTTTATTTTTCCCTTTAGGTTGAGCAACCTTTATGCCTGGAATGCATGAGGGTGCTATCTGATAAACTGGACAAGGAGGTTGAGGATGTGAACAGAGACATCAAAGCATATGAGGCCTGTCTGCAGCGCTTGGAGGGGGAGCCTCGAAATATTCTTAGTGAGGCTGATTTTCTCAAGGAGAAACTGAAGGTGCATTGATTTTATTGGTAACCAGTTTCATGCATAAAACATATTGTGGGGTTTTCTGTCCACGAAATAAATGGTCAAAGGAATTAGTAGATGATAATTTGTCTCCCAACTCTTTTAGACCATTGTACAGGCAGTACAGCCTTTCGTTTTAATTAGAGAAGATGATTTTCCAAATTCTGGGAGATGCATGGAGATGTTACTTTTTGGAAGTATTGGTATATCAATTGCATGACCACTTCTAGGCAGCAGTTTTTGTTCAATCATGATAAGAACATAATTGGACAAAAACTGCTTTGGCACATCATTTTTTGTGGCTGCTTACCTTTAGAAGGGTGCAATATTGACAACGGCAAGGTTGGCCTTGACACTTATTGGCTTTATGTCTCTAGAATAAATGGTTCATGGAACATTCGGGGCAGGTCACATGCGCATTTTGTGTATTTTCTTATAGATATGCGTATCACTTAGTAATTGAACTTCTAATTAGAAGATGTGCATTTTGAGTTTCAAGATATTCATATAGTCTCTTGGTTGCTATTTAAGATTGAAGAAGAAGAACAAAAACTTGAAGCAGCTATTGATGAAACGGAAAAGCAATGTGCTCAAGTGACTGCAGAACTGAAGGAATTGGAGTTAAAATCTAGCCGCTTTAAAGAGTTAGAAGAGCGGTGAGTTTCTTTGCATGAAAATGGTCAGTAAAGTGGCCTCAATATTTGGCCTCTGATGAAATGGTAAATTATATGACGTAGCGATAAACTATATATTCCTACCTACGCACCAAAATCCTTGATTACTAATTCATTCCTGTTGTGCATGTGAATCAGGTATTGGCACGAGTTCAATAATTTTCAATTTCAGTTAATTTCACATCAGGTGTGTTCTTTTAACCCTCTTCTTTAGTTTCCTTCATGGTTATTACTTATTGCCCTCAAGTTTGAAGTTTTTTCAATTGGGGATATTTTTGCTTGTTGAGTGCTACTGCTGCCATACATACTTGGCATATGTTGCTAATCTCCTGGCATGCCAACTACTGTAGTGTAGTGAACCTTTTATTGTTGAAACAGAAGAGTGGTTTTGTCCTTTTTTTCATGTGCTGGGGTGTTTTTATTTGGGGAAGGTGATGAATTTACCATGCATGAATTGTGTTTATTAAATATCCATTTGAGGAGAATCATTTCCTGCTGGGCATGAGGTACATATTACTACCGCCCGCATTATACCTTGATATCATACCCTAGTGTCTCACGACGGCTCTGACAACTGTTTGGTGCTTGACAAACTCCTTTGCTAGCCTGCCAAGCTCAACCCACAAGTGTTTGCAATGCAAGCAAACAAGATCAAGTAGCTTAATTTATTGAGTAAGGAGTAAACGGTGACTCGAGTAAAGCAACAAGCAAATGCACTAGATTTGGAGGAAGAACTCATTCTCATTAATCAACTCAAGTATTACAATCACTGGAAAACTAGTTACAAAGTAAAAAACAGCTACAAAGTTACTAGAGTTTAAAGGCGAGTTCGCACGTCACCCTCTTGCTATATATACAAAATGAACTTTCAGCCATGTGGCAGGAAGAAACATGGGGTATAGCCGAACACGTGCTATAAAACTATAAGGACTAAAACTGTAATAAAAGACTATTAACAACACTTGTACAAGACTCAAAAAGGGAAAATAACATCATTGGACCCGTAAGCAAAATTACACAAGTGACCCTCCTACACGGTCCTTGAAGTTGCTTGGTGGCATGGACGGTGACTTGAATGACGGCAACTCCATTACTCGGTAGCTACGGTTGAAAGGGACAGTTGTGCATGGATCACGGGTAGATCATGGGTAACCCGTGACACCTAGGCATGTCTTATTCCCATCCGTCAAGGTGTTAACCAATCTGGCTATCTATAGTGGGGCTTTTTCTTCTAAATATTAAATGTGGTTTAAGTTTAGTACAATTGCTCTTCTTTTAATTGAAAATATTTTTTGACTTGTCATTTGTCTATACATCTCTTTGGCATGTTAACATGGCTTTTTGCTCAACAGGAAGAGAGGGATGCAATTTTGGCCAAAATTGAAGTTTCACAAGCACATTTAGAGTTGTTGAAGCGCACTAATGTGCTCAATGATGCCTTCCCTATATGGTATGATGGAGAATT
This sequence comes from Gaultheria prostrata, assembly GCA_036023075.1. NCBI lineage: Eukaryota > Viridiplantae > Streptophyta > Magnoliopsida > Ericales > Ericaceae > Gaultheria > Gaultheria prostrata. The sequence goes on along the minus strand of JAXBDA010002796.1, from coordinate 35,603 downwards.
TGGAACAATCAACAACTTCAGATTGGGAAGACTTCCTAAGATTCCGGTACGAAAATAGGGAACTTACTTAGATAGTGTCCTTGGATGGTCAACTTAGATGTCTCTACCAGTGTCATCTGCACCTAATAAATAAAAAACTGTTAGAAGTTAGGGAATGGATGTTTTTTGACACATTCGGTTAGGTTTTTTTTTTCCCAGATACTTTCGATTGTTTCTAAATTTTCAATCTTTCTCTTTTTTTGTGCCATGTGTTTATGCAAGCACGGGACATGGGGTCTCATGTGGTAGAAAATAATTGGAGCAGTTAACTAGGGGAAATTGTGATGGCAAACGCTGCAGAAATGCGGGGTTATGGTAGATAAGATAAAGTATCTAAATCTGGAATTATTTGTGTTGATTTGTGGGATCCTTATTGTGCATTTATTCCCAAGAAGCCAACAATTCATTCACCAGTCAATCTGGCAAAGATGATTTCTTCTTGCCCCACTTATTCAATTCGTTATTCGGAACGAACCCATTATGTATCTCTGTCTTTATTTCTATCTTTATAACAGCATGTACCTTGTTTTGGAAATGCTTTAGGTTGAATGGGATGAGATAAATGCAGCTTGGGGCCAAGCATGTCTTCTTCTCCACACAATGTCTCAATATTTTCGGCCAAGATTCCCGTATCCTTTTGTCTTGGAGAGGTTCTTCTTCGTGGTGTTTCTCTCGTTGGAATGATGGCTCTTCTTTTGGTAGCTGCTTAGAACACTCTATACTTTATAGTATTTCAACTTTATTATTTGATATAGGCCTCCACACTTGAGTATGCCACTAGTGACCTAGGAGAATTTCACTTCTAAGACTATGTTTGGATGACTGGAATCTTGAGTAGGATTAGGAATATGATTGCTGAGAATCAAATTCATTGGAATTTTCTTGAGTAAGAATAGGAATATGATTAGTTGATTACTAGGAATCAGATTTCTAGGAATTCAGTACCTGGAGTAATTTCATTACGGTGTTTGAATTAATTCAACTATCTTACGCAGGAAACTTTAATTTTGGAAATTTATCAAAGTCAGCATTTTTTGTTTCAACGATTGAGCCAGGAATCGAAAATTCCATTGGGTTAGGGAGGGATCAGATTCCCACTCAGTCTGGAAATGCGATTCCTGGTTGAGTATGTCATTAGGAATCACATTCCTATTCATTGATCTTCCAAATGTTAAGAATCATAGAAGCATGGTATCACATTTCTATCATTGTCTCTTCCAAACGTCGAAATCAAGGAACCATGGCATCACATTCGCATTCCTCCTCGAGATTCCTGCCATCCAAACTGAGCCTAAAAGTTAGATTGAAAAAAACTAGTTGGAGAGCATGTGTACTTATGCTGGGTTTACCAGTTATGAAATAGAATGAAACCTTAACTTTGGTTTTTTAAGAGATAAGCATGCTGGGTTTACTAGTTATGAAATAGAGTGAGTACCTTAACTTGGGTTTTTTAAGAGGTAAGCATTGCCAATCTAGCTATTTCTTCTATATGCTGCTTAACTATTCTTCATGTTGAAACTTCCACCAAAAGCTTAGTTACAGTATCCTACTGGTTGTATGAAGCCTTCTGTGGAATACAATTTTGCTTGGTAGATGCAACTGGGGTACTTAAATTATGTTGTTATAAAATGCCTAAAAAGAATGAACGATATTTTTTTTTACTTTTTTCTTTTTCGTTCTCTTAAATCCCTTTTGATGTTTCTCATTGCTTTTGTCAATGGAAAAGGTATGCTAGGAAATTTCCCGTTGAAATTTTTGCTCTTTCCCCCTTGTAGTAGTGTTTTGGGAAAAGTTTCTACTTCTTATTTTTGTCATGTTGAATAATGCTTAGGATACACTTGTTGATGTGAAGCCAAACCTGTCCACGTCATTCTAACAAAATTAATCTGTATTGATTGGTTCATGTTGCGTACTTAATTAACTGGCATTCAGATATCGGATAAAAATCCTTCCCATGGGGAGCTATCCTCGAATCATGGACAGCGGCAACAACACCTATGAACTGTATGTGCACCCCACTTATTTCATTTGCCTATTGGGATTCACTCAGAACTTGAATGTAGATGCAGCTTAGATTTAAATAAATCACTAGTTCTTCGTAGTGCATGGCGCATGAAGTGTTAATTTGATCTGCTTTTTGGTTATTGAGTGGCCTGAGCTTGATTATTGTGCAAGCCCAACTACTGGGGGCATGAATTTTGCTTCACCATCAACATCTATTAGGAGCCGTATTCTGGGATTAATATTTCGGTCACTATGGTTTTTTAATTGCCTCAACCACTTTTTGTGGCTGATTAGGATTTAGGAAAGCATAACTGACCATTGAAGTTTACTTTGGGTCTTTCTGGCTTCTGAATTGGACATTTGGCCCTCTCATGCTCTTCAGATTTTTTTTTTTTTTTGGAATTATCTGCATGATGTGGGTTTTCTTAGGTTTGGTCCAGTGAACCTGTTTTGGAGCACTCGCTATGACAGAGCAATGACATTGTTCTTGGCTTGTCTTAAGGAGTTTGCCCAGTTTGCAAATTCCAAGGACAAGGAAAATAACATACCGCCTGAGAAATGTTTCAAGCTGCCTTATAAGTAAGTCATTCTATGCACCTGAAAAAGTACTTACAGCTTTGCATGTATATTTGCTGCATTGGTGATTAGGTGAATATGCTTATCTATGCCTTAGCCAAGATCTAAGACTGCTAAATGCTTTTTTGTGCTCATACATGTTTTTCTTGTTTAGGATGACGCAAATTTCAGTAGTTCATAATAGCTTCATGTGTTGGCCGTGCAATTTTCATACACACAAAACTGGCTGAACGAAAGATCTTTGCTATTGAAAGTATAGTTGATGAAGCAGTAGTTTTCTGGCTTCTGCTGGCCTCCTAACAGAGCTGTTTCTTACAGGATTGAGAATGATAGGGTGGAAAGCTACTCTATCACACAGAGCTTCAACAAGCAGGAGAATTGGACTAGAGCTCTTAAGTACACACTCTGCAATCTGAAATGGGCTCTATACTGGTTCGTTGGGAACACAAATTTTCAGCCTCTTTCGATGACAGTTTCCTTGCACGACGTTCCACCTGCCAGATCTTCATACTCAACACGCACTTCTGACGCCAAGCCTGAATCTCGAAGTTTGTTAAACCAATAATACCAAAGTACCTTTTAAGCAACTTACCAAATTGTAATTAGATATACGGATGCAATGTATTGTGCTCAGTGAGTTGTGTATCAAATTAATTACTTGGCCCCACCCTTCAAATATTCGACAAAATGTAATTTATTCTGTAGGTTATGCTTGTCCTCAACTTCCCCTTCCCAGACACGCATTAATGGGTACCAACTGGGCATTGTTTTTAGTGGTGCAGACACAAACTAGCTAGGGATCCATTTGCAACTGCATCAAGAGTGCATATTAGGTAAAATCAGATCACGCAATCTGTCAAAGATCCCACTACTTGCTAAGGAATGTGGGTGTGAGGGTGTCTACCATGGAAAATGCTTTGGACACATGTTCTTGCACGTCTGTGTAACGGCTATCTCATGTGTGTATCTATGTCCATGGCATTGCTCATCAGTTAATAAGCCTCCAGTTGATAAAACTTCTACTGCAACACATAACCCCCTCTCCTGCACATGAAAACATGACCCGGGTCCCATCACGGAGGGCTTTACAATGAAATCCAGAACAATCACAATGTACACCTGCAAGAGGAAAATATGACTCGTTATCCCAGCCATGTTTAAGTTGTTCATCCATGATCCATGGGCCATGATCGATTCGCTCTCTTATTTTCGAGTTTACAGCACAAGTAAAAAGACATTGTGTACCGGATAACTATTGAGTTAATATCAGCAATTCACGCGCATGATACAATATTTTCGATTGTCCTCCAATATTTTTGTACCTGGTTGAGACTTTATATTTCAAAAAGTGAAACCTTTTTTTTTTTTGAACTGAAAAAAAAAGAAGAAGAAGTGAAACCTGGGTCTCAAGTACGCAACCAAACATGGTGATAATAAGTCATTGTGACTAATTATAAAGCAGAAATACATGTATTATTGTGTATTTAGGTTATAGTTAACCTCTCAACAATTTATTTCTTTGCATGAGCAAATAGAAAAAAATAAATTGCATATAGATCTAATTTTTGACCCTGCTAACCTAAAATCCTGCTCAGCCCTTGGTGTTATAGCTTTAGGTTTTGTTTGTTCTTTGTTGTAAACTGTATTTGATTATGGATATGAACCAGTTAATACTCAGTAACTTTTCTTTTAATATGTGCCCAAAGGACATATGGTAATAATCTATAAGAAACTGAAAACTTAATTAATGAGTTGGACAATTTTCGAGTAAAAGGCTTAAAGACAAAAACACCCTTTTAATGTTTCCATTGGAGAGTGACCCAAGAAAAGCTTTAATAAATGTTCAACTGCTTGTACGGCAAACGAAGATTGGTTATCCAACATATACCAATAAAACTCAATAAATGTATTTTGTCTACCAGAAATATTTGGCCACCAATACCGTTCTAACGCTAGATATTCTTCACTCTTAATATTAGTGTAGTCAACAAAATTGGTTGCCTCTGATTAACGCTTTTCTAGTTGGGCCACCAAATTAAACCCCCACTTGTATACTTTACAGAAAGAGATAGTAGCACAAGTAACTGCATGGCTTTTATTAATGCTTATAAATTTCTCTGTAACCATTAATGAAAACAAAGTACACCAGAGCACTTGTTGATTAATCATCAGAACAATGGCACAGAAGAAGTTTGTGGTCGAGATCGAGAAAGCCAAGGAGGCGACCGGTGGGAGGCCGTCTGTCGGACCAGTTTACCGTAACGTGCTAGCGAAAGATGGGTTCAAGCCACCAGCTGCTGGAATTCAGACTTGCTGGGATATCTTCCGGTGAGTTTCCTTGTTAAGTTATTTAATTGACACAATCAATGTTCATGGTTTTTGGCTTTAAATGGGGTCACCGCTAATAGATGGTGAGATTGGTCCCCAAATTAGTCAGGTACGCGTAAGTTGGTCCGGACACCTAATTATGAAAAACATGGGTTTGGGAGGTAGAACCTCTAGATTTTTTTTGGTCATAGATTGGGAGGTAGAAAAAGATCAGAACCTTCATGGTTTCATTCATACATACGATGTAGTACTAAATTTTTATGTACATGTGGCATTTGTTGTTAAGGTGAAAATTGGCTCAATAGCAAACATCATGCCTTTAAAGACTTCAAAACTTTTTTTTTTTCCTGCTAATACAACCTCATTTAAGTCCTCCATATCACAGAAACTACAGAAGACCATTAAATGTTCATAAAATAACTTTTAACTTCTATATTAACCTATCTAATGTACGTACATGCTAAAAATGACCAATACTAACCTATAATTTTTTTGACTCGACAGTCAAGAGTGTCCGGGTCAGTTTACGAAGACCTCGATTATTTTCCTCCACGGGCCAGTCAAAGGAGGTCATTCATGCTAGGATCATGCTAGGATTAGAGGATTTACAAGGAATTTCTCTCTGGAAATCCCATTGAAAAATTTCGAACTCAAGGTGTCGGAGTTTAAGCCAACTGAGCTATCTCTTGGGGTTATTAACTAGGGCTGCATAGCGGATCATCCGATTCGTCAATCCAATCAATCCGAACCATCCGAGGTATGTACGGATGGGTTGCGGATCGTAAAACACTAAAGTTGTCGGTTCCTGTTAAATCCAATCTGTCCGTGAAAATAAAAATAAAAAAGAATACGCAAAGCAGTAGTGCAGTACAACACTACCCACCCCACTACCCAGGCCATTTCGGCCAAAAACAAAAAATTTAAAATGGTAATACGTGTACACACCCTACAGTATACCACATCCCACCCACGATCAAACTCTCCTCATTCTACTTTTTTTTTTTTTTCTACTTTCTAATCCTAATCTTCAGACTCTCCTCAACCTGGGTTTGCCATTTGATTTTATGTGAAATCCCATAAAATCAACTAGATGATTTTATGGGATTTCCCATAAAATCTTATGGGAAACCCAGCCTCATTCTCTCCGCCTAAAAAATGGTTGGAAAAATGATTGGGCTGGAAAATGGGCCGGAAAAATGGTTGGAAAAATTTCCTAAATTGGCCCATTTGAAAGCCCAAACCGCCAAATTGATCCGTAACCGATCCGTGAAATCCGTAACCGATCCGATCCATCCGTATGTCACCTACGGATGGTTCCCGGATCCTAAAAATCCAAATTCGGTCTGACCAGATCGGATCGGATCCGTATCCGAACCTGCCGAATCCGATCCGTGGACACCCCTGTTATTAACCCATATATATTGGACGATCTTGGCATAAGTTTTGCTTGGTTTGGCATCAAAAGCCCAAAGTGCAAGCCCGTTACAAATGGACCAGCCCATCCAATTTTTCGTCGGGGGCCTTCTTTGTTCATCTTCTGTTCTCTGCTGTCTCCCCCGTGCTGCAACTGCATGACCATCCTCCATTGTTCCTTCACAAGAAAAACCATGGCTTTTCGCGTGATAATGAACAACTGTGTTTGGTTTTCTGAAAGGAAGGAGGAAAAGAATGCTAAAGAACGCTCGTCGGATTCACAAATGGCTCTCGTTCTAACCTCATTTTCGAACACTTTCCTATCTTTTCCTTTTTCTTTTCGAAAAACCAAACGGAGCTTAAATCAGCCATTGATCTCATCCATTCTGATACGAGCCGCACCATATGTATAGACAGGTGCATCACTTAAATTCCTGACGCGACTTCCAGCTTGGGAATGGCAATGGCAATCAATTACTGTGACGATACTACTGTTTCTTTGATTTGGATTAAAATTATACTGTAGATGCTCATTTTGTTAATGTTGTGCTTCTTTGATTAACAACCTTGGTCAAAATTGATGTTATTGAATCAAACTGAACTGATCAGCAAAAGTTTGTGATGAGTTTAATGTACTTGTAACCTTGTTGCAGTGTTTCTGTTGAGAAATATCCAAGAAACAAGATGCTCGGAGAGCGCAAGATTGTTAACGGGAAGGTGCATTGACTATTGCCCTTTCAAGATTGGTTCTTTATTTCCTCTCTTTTGGTGGTTGTACACATAATTACATATAGCTATGGGAATTTTATTCTTGTCTCAACAGGCTGGTGGATATGGGTGGTTAACTTATGAGGATGTATATGGTGTAGTGTCAAAGGTTGGAGCTTCCATCCGCAGTTGTGGTGTTAAGCAAGTAAGTAACTTGGTCTGTAGCAATTTAAATGTTATAGTCGCTGGTTCTATCAATTATAGTTGTCAAGCAGGGTGAGTTTTTCTAATTAAGGCTAAAAGGTGCGCCATTTATGTGCCAAGGTTGCACCTTTAAACTTTGAATTAGCTCAACTTTGCTATAGTTGACTCTTCAGAGTGGTAAGCCTTTGGATTCTCTGCTTCTGATCCTAGTTCTCTTCTCGAACACTGGGGGTACCCATTGGAGGTTTGAGTTTTGTGCTTCCAATAGTTTCTTCGGTAATTAAACCATTTTATTAGAAACAAGAAAGGAGGAGATCCTCAAGAGATACGAAACACAGAGGCATGAGCCTATACAAGAGAAATGCTAGATCTGGCAAACTAAAACCTATTCAGAAAAATGCCTATACTACCAAAATAAAAGCCTATGCAAGAGAGTAAACAGCTAGAAAACTGAAGAAGGAATGTGCGAATTCTGGCAAAGTTAAGAAGATAAGGAGGTGAGCTTGACATTCCTGCTTTGAGAAGCCTTTAACCTGACTGCAAGTTTAACCTGGCCAATAACAGCTGAAGGGGCTTTTGAATTCTCTAAAAATCCTACTATTCCTTTCTTGCCATAAGAAATAAACTGCAGGAGGAAAGGCAAGTCTTCTCAAGAGGTTTGGAAAACCTTTTCCTCTGAAATTAGAGCAAAACCAGTCAATTTTCTGAGACAAAGGGCTAGGACCTCAGGGAATGCAGCAAAGAGTAGCAATGGCAGTCCATACTTGGTTTGAAAAGGGACACTCAAACAGAAGATGCTCCAGAGTTTCAGGAAACTGGTCACACAGTGAACAAATAGAATTAGCAATGATCACCAAACAGTGAATTTTGTCTTTAATTCTTAGGCTCCTCCTAACAGCCATCCATAGGATAAAGCTATGCCTAGGAATGTTCTTAGAGAAACAAAAAACTTTGTGCCAAGAGACTAGAGGATAATGAGCCCTAAAATCATTCCAAGCATGAGAGGCCTGATATTTGGAAGAAGGAGAACCCAACCAAATCAACTTTGTGCTTCCAATAGTTGATTCAATCAATGGAATAAGTTCAGATTTTCATAATTCATGAATATCTTCATGGGTTTGCAATGAGCTATGTTGTTGATGGTATGGTTTGAAGTTGTATTTTATGATTGCATGCTAACTCTACTGTATAATTCTTTATGAAGGATGCGAAATGTGGAATCTATGGTGCCAACTGCGTAAAATGGGTTGTAAGTATGCAGGTAAATAACAATGCAGCGACTAAAGGATTACTTTTTGCTCAAAATACAGTTCAATGACCTATTACATTTCCTTTCCTTGTATCTTCCCTTTCATTTGTGCCAAACTAGGTGGGTTAGGTACTTATGCAATGGTATAGTTTTAGGGTTAATTGGAAGTGACATCTTTATTAAATTCTGACCTGTAAATTTAAGCAGTCCTTTGTTACTTTGTGTGTGTGTGCAAATTATTTTGTGCTACCTCTGGCAATGAAGGGAAGTTTTGTAATTTGTCTAAGTAACTAAAGACATAAATGACAATTTGATTTAATACATACTGATCTTAAGAATATCGAATCTAATAATTTGGTATTTTTACAGGCCTGCAATGCCCATGGACTTTACTGTGTTCCCTTATACGACTCTTTAGGTACGCATTTTCCATGGCACCTGTGTGTGTGTGTTAATATGTGTAGTGGTTGTGTTCTGCGGCATAGAACTTGTGTAGTAACTGTTATTCTTAAAATGCAAAAACTTAGCATCTCTGCGGATACTTTGATTGACCCATCGATAAAGATCAGAAATGGCATTGGTCAGGATGAATACACGTTACCTTATTATGGAATAACATCCTTTTTTATTATTCCCATGCTCTGTGGAAGAGATATCTCTGTTACCTCTGTATGGAAAGAAACTTGTTTTATTATTCCCATCCGTGGAAGAGATTGAAGTCTTATTCACATTATCATGACATGTTGGGTGCTTAGCAAGCAAGGTAGGGCCTAATATGTTTCTGTAAGTGACAGGTTATGACATTTATGTAAGGTTAATGCACGTAAACATAGGAAATGCTGTTGCAATCAAAGTAAATCTATGAATAATAAGAGAGAGGGAGGAAGCCAAATGCTAGAGTAAGAATACGCAATGAAATCCGTTCTGTCCAGCCAACCCATAATTACATCTTTTGGACCATATGATTGTGCCTTCATGTAATTTGTGTATCTACTGGAACTCAATTACACTCTAGTAATGGATTGCCCTTGACTATCAACAACCTAAATTGTTATCGTTGAGGTAGCTTTGTTGAAATGTCTGTCAGATATCACATGTGTCCTGCCCCAGTCACATCCTTAACCACTTCCCATCTGAAGGTATTAAAGCTTAGGTCTTGTGAAGTTTGACAAACATTTTTCTATATTTGAAGGTGCTGGTGCGGTGGAATATATCATTTGTCATGCAGAGATTTCTATAACCTTCGTGGAGGAAACTAAAATTCCCGAGGTAAGCAATCATTGTCATATTACTCAAAATGATGGTCCAGAGAGTTTTGGGAGTTAGTGTTCTTTGCTTCTTGTTCTTTCATCAATGTTAAGATCAATTCCATACTTCAAATTTGTTTCTAGAAACTTTTAATGTAATTGTTTATGTCTTTTTCCTTCACTTCAGGTCTTGAAAACCTTTCCTCGTACCATGAAGTATTTGAAAAGTAAGTTGCAGTTGTCTGCTTCTTTTAATTAAAAGAGAAGTAAATTTACTCATGTCTTCATTCTGTTATGTAGCTCTTGTAAGCTTTGGCAAGGTCAGTGCAGAACAAAAGAAGGCTGCTGATGATTTTGGTCTGGCCTTATATTCTTGGGATCAGTTTTTGCAACTGGTGAGCTGACTTTTTTAATATACTTTTTCCAGTTAATTGTTCCTTTAAGGTAGATTTTTTTCTCGTATAACACTATCAATGAGAACACCAAAAAAACCTAATTCAGCTCTACGTAAGATAGCCAAGTACGACACCCTTTTTCATTGCTTTATATACTACTCCATTTGTTTTTTTCTACTTACTTTGTCGTCATTAGCAGGACATTACATAATGTTTGAGGAATGCATGACCGTAGAGAGATTATGTGAGGCAGATTTTAGCTGCAGACCTTGTAGTTTTATCTTTTCCACTGAGTTGTAACTACCTATATGTATATGCTCCCCTTCTCAATGTATTATTTGCTGGATTCTCTACCCAAAATGTTACTCAATCCTAAACCAAACATTCCTTACACTTTAGAATTGATAACTCGATAAAGCCTTAAATCCCAAATATTCGATGTTAGCTGGATGAATGCTATCTTGATAATTCTTGGTGTCATTTATGAACAACCAGCTTAAGATGTGATTAATATTATTAGCTTTCAGTCAATGATTCTGAAACTCAATTCTGATTCGCAATCCATGGTAACCACATCTGATTATAAAGTTGATGGGCTTTAGCTTCTTCATTCTTGGAGATTTGGAGATGTTGGACATGTCATAAATATTGTTTATTGGCTTCTAACTGCCTTACTATAAAACCTGTCGTGTCTGTACAGATTCTCTTGTATCAGTACTATCAGTGATATATAATAGATTGTATTTCTTTGGTGATATTACTGCCGTAGATGGTTTCTAATTCTATTTCACGATTCACCTGCTCCTATAGGGAAATAATGAGCACTTTGATCTCCCAACAAAGAAGAAAACAGATATTTGTACAATTATGTATACAAGTGGCACAACTGGTGACCCAAAGGGGGTGATGATATCCCATGAGAGCATTCTTTCGCTGATATCGGGAGTAAATCACTCACTAGAGAGCATGAATGATCAGGTAAAGTAGAGTTGAACCTGACATAGTCTGTAGGCTGGGACATGATATGGTGATTGTTTTTTATGCTTTTGCTTCTGTAACTTGCTATTTTTTTGCAGTTTAGTGAGAGGGATGTGTTTTTTTCATATCTTCCTCTTGCACATATATTCGATCGGGTCATAGAGGAACTGTTCATTTCCACTGGAGCCTCAATAGGATTTTGGCGTGGGGTAAGATACGGACAACAAGATAGTGTTATTTTTTTTTTTTTTTTGAAGAAGTTATTTTTTATTTATTCACTTTAACATTTTCCACCAATTTTGTGTCCAGGATATTAAACTACTGATTGAAGACCTCAGAGAACTAAAACCAACTGTTTTTTGTGCTGTTCCGCGTGTCTTAGACAGGATATATTCAGGTAAACGTTACATACATGTTTAACCTGAATGTTTTTGATTTTGTAAACATGTTCTTGTCCTCTACATGCAGGTTAAGTATTGTTTCTGAGTTAGGGGTCAAAGACCACCTATCCAGAAGCAACTACATCTGCTCGAGACTAGGCAGCATTTGATGCATAAATTCACAACTACTTGTTTTTGCAGGTTTGATTGAGAAGACGTCTTCTGCGGGTTTTGTCAAAAATGCATTGTTTAACATCGCATACTCATAGTAAGTTTATTTGCTTCATATAACCTATTCAAAATTACACTGAAACTGATGCGAGGAACTTGTTCTATTATATTTACTTTAACAACTCCTTTTGCTCCTGAGCGTCTTTTTAACAACATTCTGAGAATCTACTATCCCATTCAGCTATTCCACACTTGCTCGCATGCCTTGTCCTATTCTCCTTTAGCAGTGTTTCATAAAGAAGCTCTCAAATTTAGGAAAAACTTGTTATTTTTTTTGCTTCTAAGATATGGTTGATGTACTCCTTGGAATATGAATCCACGTAGGAGTTTATGTAATTCTAGAGACCTATTTACCCCTTAAATATAACTTTGCATGAGCCTTATTAACTAAGTAAGGTGACTCCACTTGCCTTGACGAATTCCTTTGGAGCATCTAGCTAGATAAATGCACTAAGTCTGCATTATTCCTGGCTGTGCATTTTTTAATCTTGCTGTGTATATGATGCTTTTAAAATAATTTAGCACATTTCTGTTATTGTAAAAAGCTTGCCATAGCTTTCTCGTATCTCTTACTGATCTTAGATGTGAAAATCTGCAGCAAACTGCGTAACATGAATAAAGGATACAAACATGTGGAGGCAGCTCCAATCTTTGATAAGATTGTTTTTAGTAAGGTAGTGCAAGCATTATAATACTGGATCTCAAACTCCTCTGTTTCCCTTTGGATCGTGGCCTAAGCTGAAATTTGCTCTTCAATTTGGCTAATTATGGAGTCAGGTAAAAGAAGGTCTAGGAGGAAATGTACGTCTCATTCTCTCTGGAGCGGCACCTCTTGCTACCTACATAGAAACCTTTCTACGAGTGGTGTCATGTGCTCACGTTTTACAAGGATATGGTATTTACACTTGTCGATCATACTTTGATTTAGCCTCTGTCATTCAGCAATGATTTGGCAAATTACAATAACTTTGTTAGGAATGGCTTTTCATTGGCTACCATGTACTTCACCTAGCCATGATATTTCCTGTCTTCTAATTTGTGCTTCGTCTAGTTTTTTATCGACCTCTGTTGCATAGTTCTCAGGAAATGATTTACAATTGTTTTTTTCAATAAAAGGTATGTGTATAAATGACTAATACAGACATGTTACAGATCCTCGAGCATGCTGCATGATACAACCTCTGCTTGTGGATTTTTATGCAAAGAACTGCCCTTCGTAATTAACTGCATTCAAATTATAGTCCTCCCTAGGCAGTTTGCATAGGATAAGGGTGCCAATTGACTCTATTGACCATGACCCATTGGTTGGTACACCAAGATTGTACCTTATTTCTCGAAATTGGTTTCATTTGGTACGAATGTAGTACCAATTGTTATGGTGGAATAAGCAAGTAGTATGTGCAATATATGGAGAACTAATTTCCTCAATTATAATAAAAAAATAATCTCCTTTACCTTGATTCCTGGCAAATTGCAAAATGCCTGTGCCTCATTTCACAATGATAACAGGTTCTGGGAGAGATAGTAGTAGGAAGCCTTCTCCCCTCGATATATGAAAGAGATGCCCCACTCTTGTGGTTCTACCACCTTCAACTTTTTTCAAATTTGACTGAAATATGTGCTGACTTTGGCATCTGTGTATCAATTTGCAAAGATGGCTCATCTAGTTAAATGTTTTATAGGTTTAACGGAAACTTGTGCGGGGTCCTTTGTTTCACGGCCGGATGAACTGGAAATGATTGGTACAGTTGGTCCTCCATTGCCAATTGTGGATGTGTGCCTAGAATCTGTTCCTGAAATGGGATATGATGCCCTATCAAGCACCCCTTGCGGTGAAATATGTATTCGAGGAAATGTTCTGTTCTCAGGGTACTACAAACGTGAGGACCTCACTAGAGAGGTGTTGGTTGATGGATGGTTCCACACAGGTTGGTACAAGTTCATGTTGTGTCCAAGTTCCCCTTTTCCCCTAGTTTCAGATTGGTTCTTTTATAATGTTGCTCATAACAAATAAAATTTTGCAGGTGATATTGGTGAATGGAAACCAGATGGAAGCATGAAAATTATCGACCGCAAGAAAAATATATTCAAGCTTTCACAAGGAGAATATGTGTCAGTTGAGAATCTGGAAAATATTTATTCTCTTGTTTCTGGTATTGACTCGGTATGTCTCCTCACTCTTGGATATAAACTCAGTATAACCTTTCATTATGATTCTTGGGGTCAATTAACATCCTTACAACCTTTTTTTCCCTTCATCTCTTCATTGCAATGCACCGTATAATGATCTTCTTAAACGAGTTCACCTTTGATGTAAGTGATGCTATTTAACTAGTTGAGGCTTTTGTGCATGCATTCTTTTCATTTTCCTTGGCTAGATATGATTGAACAAATGAAGGATAAGTCATCGTAACTTTCCTCAGTTCAGATATACCTAAAAAAATGTGTCATCTTGGCTGCTCTAGATTCTCCACCATGAAGTATTGTTGGCCTCGAGTTGCCTTCCAACTTTACGCAACTCTTGTGAAGCACGTCATGTGATAAATAATTACAGTCACTGCATCTTCCTATAAAGTTTGACCTCCATGCCCCTGTTTCAACCTTTCCATGTCCTACAACCTGTGGATTTGGAAGTCTCTCTCGCAGAATAGTATTAACTGTTGTGATTGCTGATACTGCTTATCTGATCAACCCATTGGATCAAGCCTCAACAGCACAAACATTATTAAATTCAAATAAGCTGTATCAGCATATTTGACGGCTTCTCTTGGGAAAGGAAAATGGTAGGTAAAACTAGACTTCACTATTTTCCTTCTCTCCATTTTTTCTCTACCTTTTCCTTTCCCTCCATAAATTCTCCACAAGTCCATGTAAAAACAGCTAAAGTTACAATGGGAGTCCTCTAAGGGCTGCCACTTAAAGGCAACACACCAATGGTTAGTTCTGTACCCCTAGTTCCTTCAGGGTGGTCATCAGAATGAATTGTCCAAGTTTGTACAATGGTTGTTTCACTATTCATTCGAAATTAATAAAAGGCAGATAGAAAAAGGTAGATCTTATTATAAGCCTAAATTTATCAGGATATCACTTGCCCCACTAATCTGATTGCCAGCTTGGTACCATCCATCCTGTTACTCTACTTCTATAAGAGAAAATTATAGCATTCCGGGTCCCATTATCTTCTAGGAGCAGCATCAGACATGGTAGTACTGTAAATGTGGTATTTTCTGATTCTTTCTCTTGGCTAAACTTTGCGCACTTTGTTAATTTCTCTGAGGACTTCTGCCTACATGTCACAGATATGGATATATGGGAACAGTTATGAGTCCTTCCTTGTAGCTGTTGTGAACCCCAATGAGCAATTTTTGGAACGTTGGGCTGAAGAGAATAGTATGACTGGCAATTTTAGTAGTCTATGTGAGAATCCCAAGGCAAAAGCATTCATTCTCAAAGAACTTACTAAGACTGGAAAAGAAAAGAAGGTTCCTTTCTCCCTCTCTCTCTTAACATGATGTTGTGTGATTGTACAAATATTAGTTGCAAGTTGAAACCAAATAGCTATATGGAATTTTGGTTATCCTAACTTATCTTGCTCTCTTTGCAGTTAAAAGGTTTTGAGTTTATAAAAGCTGTCCACCTTGACCCAATACCATTTGACATGGACCGAGATCTTCTTACCCCAACGTACAAGAAGAAGAGGGACAAGCTTCTCAAATACTATCAGGTAAGCTCCTGGATCTTGGCACTTAGATTGGCCAATGACTATGAGGCAAGTGGGGAAGTACCACTTGTAAAAACGCTTGATCACCCAATAACTAAATTTTCGTATTCTATAAGATGATAGAACTTCTGTGGATGATGTTTTACCATTTACGAGGATTTTCTTAAGTGGATATATCACAATCAAAGATTTATGCATTTGCTTATTCGTGATCAGAGAATAACAGAGATCACTGCAATTTCTGAAAGGCTTTGATTACAACTGTTAGTCATTTGCCTCATACTGCTTGACTCAAAAGATCTATAAGGTTTATAATTTCACTTTTTGTCTTGTAGTGTAGTAAACATATTAAGTTTGTGCTAAACTTAGCAGGTGCCCTCTCTTTTGTTTTTTCATATTGCACCTTTTGCGCTACAGAATCCAACTTTAGGTTCAGACTTCAAAGGGTGCTCCTTTCTTTATCATAAGATTTTGATGTCCAAAATTGCCTCCTACTTGTATGACAAACTGCTTATATTTTCAATTAAGCTTTTGGATCAGATCAAATCCAGCAAATTTTCTTTCCAGGATAAGTTAGCTTTCTCTCTGGTTTTTGCTATTGCAAGACACACTGAGAATTTTTTTTGGTGCAACGGATGGTATTCTCACTTGGTTATGGACAACTGATTTTATAAGCGGAACTGTTTTCTTTCCATAGCTACACTCTTATCACCTTTAGGGCATATTCACTATCCAGGGAAACAGAAGTCCCACTTTGCTACAAATAGAAAAGATTTGAAACCTGGTATGATGTTTTTAAATCCTGTTCTTTGCTGTGCATTTCGGTAACTAAGGGTCATTACTATTTTAGTTGGCAGCCTTATATCTATTGTATCTTGGTGGCTCTATCTTGTAACTTCAGTTTTCTGATAGATAGATGATATAATTAATTGGTTTGTGGTCAAGATCGAGAGCATGCCTAAAATATGAAATTATGCCTAATAGGACATGTAGATATACACTTCTCTGCCTCCCCCCTCTCCTATTTGTGTGCGGGTGGAAGGCGTATGCTTCCAAGTGAATCAGTATGCTGACCAAAGACTGTTTCTTGCAGAATGTCATCGACAAAATGTACAAAAGCGTAAAGGAAGCAATCTGATGATGCAGAGGCGTTAAATCAACAAGTAGTTTGCCTTGATGTATATGTTGGCTAGTTATTTTTTCTGCTGGGATGTATTTTACTTCCTACCCAGGCAGTGATAAGTTTGGATGAATAATGATCTTTCTGTTGTAAAAGAATGATGCAACTTTGGACACACTGGGTATACAAAATTGGAAACACACAATTATACTATATCTGAACAGTCATAATCAACTCCCCCCAAAGTCACCAGATCATGCAAAGAAAAGGAAACGTCTAAGCCAAAAAGTACAGAGAGACTAAAACACAGTTCACAATCACGACAATGAAATCTCAGAAAATCAAACATAAACATCAGTGCATATGCAAAAGTTCTTGAAGAGAAGTGGTGAGAACGTAATTATTGATCCAGGTAGGACTGCATGTATAGGGAACTCTTTTGATGAACATGTTAAACAAAAGCCTGTAATAGGTATGAAAACGTGATATTTACACCCAACTATTTTGAGGTTTCTATTCGGAAGTATGTAATGATGGGAAGCAAAAGCAGAACTTCTTAGAGCAAGACGAGCTTGCTGAGAGCTGTAAGCGAAATGTTTTTGAGAATTTCAATGTTCCTCGGCAGTAAAATCAGGCTCTGATGGCTTTTGGAGAAGTAAAGCCGGGAGCCTACGTGGCAATTTGGGACTGGGTGCACGATTGCGATGCAGGGCACGTAGTGCATTGGCAGCAAACCTGGATGCATATATGGTAGCACCAAAACTTGGTGAAGTTCCAACCTCATTTGCCATAGCATCCTGCAACCGATCTTCTTCCTCACGCAACAACTTCTCTGCCTTCCTCCTACAATGCCGCCGCCATGCTGCTTGTATAAAACAGGCTCCCCATGTCCTCCACTGTTGTGAGTAGAGCCTGAAATTGTGTTAAGCACAATAAACGTTATCGAATCCTGATCACACTATGAAGGATAGTGTTTCCACTTTCAATTGGATGCTTCTGGTTGAAGTTTTAAGCAAATCTCCCTTTTGTTGTTTGAAGTTTCAGGATTAATAGATCATCTTCGTCTCGTAGGAACAGAAATGTTTTGGCCGTTCAACAAAATGAAATTTTGTTTCTTGTCCCCAACCACCATAACCCCAAGAGAAAGATAAACAAGATGTAATACTTGCCTGAAAGTGTGCTGGAGCTGCTTGCTGTGAAGACGCCGGAACTGTGAAGCTACAAACTTCAGGTCATCTGCCACTAGGGCAAAAGCTTCAACATCTGTTATGGCTTCTGCAGTTCGAGTTGAGATGGGAAGACTCGAAGAAAATTGGGGCGAGGAAGATTTGGGGTCCAAGGCCCATGTAAGAAGCTCTTCTCCACAAAAGTCACCTGCCTTGAGAACTACAGAGTTGAAAAAGCCAGTTCTACCACCATTGGTGGTCACCGTCACAATATTGCCTCTCATGACAAAAAGCATCTCATCAACTGGATCCCCTTCGCGAACTATGAAGCTCGCCTGTGTGTAAAGAACTGGCTTAAGACGATCGCACATTGCATCCAATAATTGTTCGTCCATTTTCTCGAACATTGGCACCTAAAAGAAAAAGTTCATAAAAACATAAGTTGAGAGAACCCCAAAAATACTTCCCAGTTCACTCATTGTGAAGAATGCTGGTTAAATGGAGAGAATTTAGAGATATCACAGGTACCCTTTTGAGCAAAGACCAGCAAAGATGGCGCTTTAGGTCCCTCCTGATGTCTTTAGGAAGGTTACTGATCAAAGATTGTTCCTCAACACCTCTGGTTTCTTGCCATTTGTATTGTTCATAGCGCCTAATCCGCTCCCTTAGGTTCTCAGGGAGCATACGGTGGGACATCCACTGCTCGGCGTCCTGCCTTTTTACTCTCATCTCTTCTACTCTTTTTGTTATAGATTGCAGATATTTCTGTACAGTCCGCGAAAGAAGTGTTTAGCACTTCAGCACCAATTGCAACACGGACAAATACAATACTGTAATTTTGTCGGGATGTGAAAGGCAAAGGAATGCATAAACGTAAAAAGAGTTTTGGAATGGGGATGAAGCATTTACCTGCATATTGCCAATGAGGAATGAGAACAGAACCAATCCTAGGATTGAAATGGAAACAGCAAAGATAATCTCCACAAAAAAAGTGCTGGTCTTGAGGTTTTGGCCAAGAGAACTGTAGGATGAGTAAACGTGGAAAATCACTTAGTTCCACATTTCACAGCATTGAAGTATTTGTGTGAGAATTTTTCTATATGCAGAACATCATCAAGAAAGTAGTAACAAGTATTAGAGAAGGAAAGATGGTATCTACAGTCAATAGTGCTGTTATCCTTCTGATTTAATGAGACCGGTTAATACAAAGCATTAAACCACCGAACTAAAGGAACTCGGACAGAAGGATCAAACATGCGCCAACCTTAGATTTCGCAGTCCCCACCAAAAGCAGTAGAAAAACTTCTTTGGAAAATCTCCTGTTTCCACTATACCAGACTTAAGAGCATCGAGAAAGATTCCAAAGTCAAAATCTGTTTGGTTTTTGATTTCATTGGGCTCAAGAAGAGGGCAAGAACGTTCTACAGATTCATCGACTTTAGCTCCTTTGTTGCAGTATAATAAAAGGTCGCAATCGTCAGCAGTACATGCATCTTGCCAGCACCTATCTTGTCGTTCTATTGCGAACAAGTACCAGAAGGCTCCAACAACCTGGTTAGTAAGATTCATTTCACTGTTAAACGAATAGATGTGATTATAGAAATTCCTTTTATCTGATGCAATGAAGGCATAAAGTAACTTTATACTGGTAAACAGATATTAAGCTATGGTTTTAGTCGTAGACTGTCAGGTGAGGCAATTACTGGAGTGGAATGGGCATGTTTCCTTGTCGTCCAGATGGTTCTGGTATTGGCCAGCTTGCTTGCTCTTGTTGCAGCTCTAGCACCATCCAAACTGAGATCATGACTCTCTACTTAGCTGGTCAGTGGTCTATTGTTCATAATTTTAAATTTTTAATGCACATATATCTACTCTGATTGTTTAACGTCGTATTGCAGATTGGAGGGAGGTCTGAGGCTCACTAAATGGACAAAGTTTCTGCAACAAAACTTTCAAATGAAGTATCAATGCTATCGTTTTGCAGGATTACAAAAGTTTCTCATAATAGGGTTCAGCCAGATCATGAGTTAGCTAAGCGAGCTTTGCTTCTTTATTCGAAGGTGAAAGCAGTTTTTAAGGAAGTTGCCGAGGAGAGGATCCATCAACTTGCATCTATCTTTTGTCTACACTTTGGTTAGCTAGCTTATGTTGTATCTCTCGTGCACACTGTTGCACTCTTTGTCTATGATGGGATGTTAATAATTTTGTTGCTCTTCCTCAAAAGAAGGGAAGATATCAAGGTATGTTTCGGAGATTTATTCAGTCAAAGCCCATGTAAATAAAACTTATAACAATACTTAAGAACAGTAGCAGTTATCTGGATTGATCATATCTTTTCTTGTTCTTCTTCTCCTTCCATTTTTATTTTTAATTTTTTAAAAAGGATCGATTATATTTTTCTCTACAACCAGCCAGCATAATAAGTTGAGAAAAGGGAAGATTGATTAGTTAAACTCGTTCACTAAATCATGTTGATCTGAAAAGTTATCTCCCAGTATATGCACCCTGCTACAAATGGTTGTCCCTCTAGCATCTCTAGATTTTCAATGTCCCAACGATCCCGTAATCGTGAAAGCCCATGTAAATAAAACTCATAACAATACTTAAGAACAGTAGCAGTTATCTGGATTGATCATATCTCTTCTTGTTCTTCTTCTCCTTCCATTTTTATTTTTATTTTTTTTAAAAAGGATCGATTATATTTTTCTCTACAACCAGCCAGCATAATAAGTTGAGAAAAAGGAAGATTGATTAGTTAAACTCGTTCACTAAATCATGTTGATCTGAAAAGTTATCTCCCAGTATACGCACCCTGCTACAAATGGTTGTCCCTCTAGCATCTCTAGATTTTCAATGTCCCAACGATCCTGTAATCGTGAAAGCCCATGTAAATAAAACTCATAACAATACTTAAGAACAGTAGCAGTTATCTGGATTGATCATATCTCTTCTTGTTCTTCTTCTCCTTCCATTTTTATTTTTATTTTTTTTAAGAAGGATCGATTATATTTTTCTCTACAACCAACCAGCATAATAAGTTGAGAAAAAGGAAGATTGATTAGTTAAACTCGTTCACTAAATCATGTTGATCTGAAAAGTTATCTCCCAGTATACGCACCCTGTTACAAATGGTTGTCCCTCTAGCATCTCTAGATTTTCAATGTCCCAACGATCCCGTAATCGTGATCAAATCCTACCCTTACGCAATGTGTTACAATTAAAATCGCTAAATCCAACATCTACACAGCGTGATAATCTCCTAGAAGATAGCAAAGCCAGGCAAACAACAAACATTTTTTTTTTTTGGTAAATGAAACAAAATTCCAATCATAACATGAAAATGGTTTTCATGAGTGTCAGAGTTCTTGGAAGACTGTTAACGATCAACGAAACTTACATGACTGGCTAGCATGTATATAAAGAGATTCAAGGCAGCTCCAGCCCATGGTGTTTCTGCGAATATGCCAGCTGTTCTAGTCACTTCGTTGTATAGAGGGTAGATCCGAAGAAACCTAGGCACGTATTGGCAGAAAATAACAGCCTTCAACAATTCCTTTGTAACCAGTGCAACGGGGCCAGTTGTTTGGGGGATAATGACTAAGAGCACCATCTGAAGAGATTAATTGGAACATCAACGATGCAATTAACATCAGCATTTTCCTTTTTAATTTCTTAACGAGAAGTGACACATATTATAGCACGTGAAAAATCACATACCTGTGGGAGGGGTAGGATTGACAGAACGTCAATCATGAAATATGAGGACAAGTATTTTTTTGCTATAGCATAAGGATCATCAATTAACTCGCCCCTCCCAAATACTCGTGAAGAAGGGGCAATAAACCCTGTTCGGAATTGGAAGAGAATGTGAAGTACGTAGAAGATGTCAATGAATGTGCGAAGAACACAAGCTATGATTTTCAATTTGTTGTCCAAACTGAGGCAATTCCTTTTATAATCAATCACTGGGATATAAAAGAATAATGGATCAAAGGCCACAGCAATCACACTACTGAGTACGAATATCTTATTCCACCTCTGAAGAAACTTCCCCTGTGGGTCGAGAATTTTTACCCTGCGACCCGATTCTTTTGTTGCCTGATCATCTCGTCGAGAGGTGCCTGAAAGTGTTTCAAAGCTTTTAATTCTTTTGGAGACCTTCTCAAATCCTCTTCGCGTACGTCCCACTACTGAGCCTATCATTGATCTACTTCTTGTCCAAATTCCATCCTCAGCAGAATACTCCGGCTCAGAACTTTGCGATCTGTCTGATTTCCAATCCTCAAACCTGTTGAAAAGAGTCAGCAATAGATGAAACATAGAGAAGTGATCAAAAGAACGAGGACATTGGAACAACACCGGTAAAGCACGAAGACATTGGAACGGAGGAGGGATCACAAGAACTAACCTCACAAATTTGTCTCTATTGAAATTCATAACTCTATGTAGTAATTTGTTGTTTGTGTTCCAAAACAAGTGATTCACCAGTTGGTTTGGGGGGACTTTATTTGCAGCTTTGAAGCATCATATGATTAAACCCTGCAACAGACCACATTTACTGTCACAAAATCAAGAGGTGCAGCAGAAACAGATAAAATGACCATATTTACTATGATTAATTTGCATATGGATGATGAATTGCACAAATAGATGTGAATCAATTTACCTGTTAGAGAAGTCTCAACTCTTTCAAACAATGCATCAGTTAAGCTCGAAGAAAAACCAAGTAGGTTATTTAATAGGGATATTAATTGTAACAAAACAAACGCTCTTCAACCACAATTAAGGGTAATACGCATAAAACAGTATTACCCTTTTGTGGCACCCTCTAATTACAAAATGTCAGTCACTCAGAATCGTACTCCTAAGCAATTCCTATATCAAACACCTGATCATCGATGGGGACCCGAGAGAGAGAAATAAATTGAAAACAAGCATATCCTGATTGGAGTGTAAATCAACAGCTTTGAACCGAATTTCATTTGAAAAGAAGATTCAAGATAAAGAGAAACAAAGGAAAAACAAACGGACAACCAAAGGGTTTTTTTTTTACAGTAAATCAGGTGGGAAAAATTGTCACCTTAGATGATAAGCACAATTGTAACTGCAGAATTCAAGGCACAATCTGTTTGCTTCGAGTTTTCTAGGCAACCAAACAGAGCAAGGAAAGAAGGAAAACTGAAAACAACAGGAGTACTCCGTGGATGTTGAATCAAAAAGCTATGGAAACAGGTTTTTTAATCGATTGATGAGAGTCTGTCAAGTCGGCTTTGATTTAGAGAAACTTCATGGAGACTACTGCTGTGGTAGTTACGGAATTATTCAGTCTTTTTCCTCTTTTTGGTACTCCATATGAGAGAGAGATAAAGAAGACTTGGCGGGAGAGTAGTCATTAGTCAGCTCATGTAACCTGCAAGAAATTACTACTAAAACAAAGGCTAAAATATGAACACAATTTAACCCGAACGGGGTTGGCAAACTCGTTTTGCCTTGACACAATGACACTTGTGTTCAATTCCTCTTGCCAGCGAACTCTTAGAGTCACTAGGAGTTATGTCCGGTTGGTTCCGGAATTAGTCCGGGTGTGCACAAATTGATCCGGATATCCGGTTAACAAAAAAAAACACAATTTTAAAAGTACATAATTCATTTGATACACTGGCCTACGTAAATCCAACGGCTCCTTTTACACTTGTGTCAAAGTTATTCCACAGTTGTGAATAATGTTTCCGTCTGTAAGAAATAAATTGCATCTAATGAATGGTCTAACAACTGGAATAGCTAATTAGCGTTAATTACTTGACACCATGAATATACACACACCACTATGAAAGAACGATTAGTCAAAATTGGCTAAGTTCATTGAGGCTCAAACTATTCATACAAAAATGGACAATCATACGAAAAGTAATCATCTGACTATTCTAACAGCAAAACCAAAATAAGAATATTTGTTTCATCGCTTTTTGAAAGTTTTATTTCCTTCCTTATATGGACCTCTATTATTTTATGGGAAAGGTTACACTCTCAATTTGAGTGTGTATCATACACACCCCTACAAAAGTTACGAATCAATTACCTCTTATTAATAGGAGTTACGATTTTTTTTATAAAAAGTTACGAGACGCACCAAAATATTATGAATCATAGAAAATATTACGAATCATTTTTTAAAAAGTTACAAAACATTAAAAATGTTGGGATTACTCTCCACTCCATCCAATTCTACAAAATGGATTGAAGAAGAACCTATTCCACCTCTAGGGTATTTGTTCCAATTTCATTGTGTATTTCAATCGGTTTTACTTTTTTACGGTGCAATCCATTGATTATACATCACAGTCTTGCTTCAAATTTAAGTGGGCATAACTAGTTGACAGTGAAATTGGTCCTCCAAAAATTAGTGGAGTTGCACGAAAAACTAAACCAGACATTGAATTATCTAAAATAATTGAGCCTTGAACATGACTTGCCGCAAATTATGAAAGAGCCCTTCTTGTGCTTTGAACCAGTCCGAATTTCCAAATGAATCTTCCATTCAATGCAAATTTTCAGAGATGGATAGAAATTTTTTGGTGCAAATAGAGTACCACGTGACGTCTTACGTGGTACTCGCAACGCCTCATAAAAGTCGTCCAAAAGTGTTTTGAACGGTCTAAATTTTGGCGGTAAGAGTATATTTAAAATCTGAACCATCCAAAACACTTTTGAACGACCGAGATACACTACAGGTACCGCCACCTGGTACCCGTCTGGCACCCTAGTTTTTCTCTCAAAAAAATGCATTAGATGTTGATGACATGTTCCTAGTCTGCTTTAACTCCTAACGAAGACGTACAATTGGCATTTAACTCCTAGGAACATATTTTAGGTCAGCGATGTTGGCGAAAGTACGTACGATTGAGCCACATGAGGCTAAGAACATTCACAACATTAAATACTCATTTTCCTGCTTGCATTTGGGTGATTAATAAGACTTATTCAATGAAAAATATATTGGAAAATGAACTCTCTCTTTTTTTAAATTGGATACTCGTCACAAAAAAGAAGAAGAAGAAGAAGAAGCAGCAGCAGCAGCACCATTAGACAATTAATCAAGTTTGGCATAAGGTTAAACCAAAAAATGCAAGTTAATTGGGATCTTGGTTGGTGGATAAGCCTAGAAGATGTTCACAAATTCAAATCTTAATTTTGCAAATTACTCCTTCCCCTTCTCTTATCCTCGCCTACATGTTTGATAGAACGAGTCTTTTTCTTTTTATAAATTTTAAATTCTTGATTGTGAAAGTATTTGAATAATTTATATGGGTAAAAGAGATTTTTATAGAATACTACTATATGCAAGTATAATAAGAATCTATTCACTTTTTATAGTGCAATAAGACAACATGAAACCCATAAGTACTTGCCAAATTAACACTTATAATTCAAAATGAACAATGCAAAGCTTCCCAACATGTCCATCGGTAGGAATTTCACATTCTCATGGTAATTAAAGTCCGGTAGATGCAAAAATAAAAGAAAAATCAACTTCTTGGATACAATGAGAAATGTAGAAACGAATCGCAAAACTAATTATGGCCCTCGAACATACATTACAATCGTCTCACAACTCATAGTACATACCCATTTCGAAGCAAACTCACGACCTTTTCATTAGCCCCATCTATAGGCTATAGCTGACTTCACATGTGATATTAACGATTGTTATATATCTTTAATACTTTTTCAACTCTACCACACTCTTCTTTGATCTTCTTTCCTCAGTTCTCTTACAGTTGTTTGGATGCCGGATTTGATTTTGGAGGGGTAAAACTGTACCAAAATTTCCCCAAATCACCCGAATTTGCTAACGATAGGGGTGGAGCTCTGCTTCACAAATCAGGGGAGGGGTGATTTGTATTTTGAACAGTAACAAAGTCGGGGAGAGAGAAAATGCAACCACTGGATTATAAGTGGGCCCAGGAGTGCATGTCTGCTCGCTCCATATATCAGGGGCCAAATTCGGCATCCGGACGAGCCTTAAAGTTGTTTCTCCGATTTCTGAAAATCATTCTTTAAAAGCACTAATTTTGGCATAACTAGTAAAACCATCTTTTTGCTTTTTGCTTTTTCTAAGTAAAAAACCAAAAGCAAAAAGCCTAATGTTTTGGCTACTTTTTTGCTTATTGTAAAATTTTAAAATTTATTATAATATGAGATGTGAACTTCCCATAATGCCCTTCCCCATATCAATTGAAGTGAATTTTTATCTGAGCCTCCAAATTCAATTGGTTTATTCCTTTCCGCATCATTCAAGTTCAATTCCATCATTTTCTTCTCCAACAATCTCGTTGATCTCTGTGACTACTTTTTCTGACCCGAAATCTCCTCTTTCCGGTTTGTCTAGGAGGAATTTTTTTTGCTGAAACATTAAAAATGTGGAATTGGACTCATCCGGGTACGGAAAAAACATCATCATATTCCATAACAAAAACACGAATACCATATAAATCCCATCTGGAAGCATAGCAATTGAAAAAAAATTCAGGATATGGTCTTTGTAACGAGCATGTATAATAGTAGAACCATAAATTATCGAATGAATAACATAATCCATACGGATGCCCGATACATTTACACGAACGACAACTACATGTTCTCGACTCGGAATACATTATTACACAAGACACTTACGGCAAAGTCTGACCACCATACAGGAAATACATATTAGTCCAACTTTATTGCAACCAAATACACTGATATAAGGTAGGGGCAGATTGGTAAATGCAGTATGGCAGCAAGTACACCCAAAATAAGATGAATAAGCTGCTTTTTAGGCCAAAACACCTCACTTTTTTAAGCCCAAAAAAGCAAAAAGTTTGCTTTACTTGTTATGCCAAAATAGGACTAAAGATCAGTTTGTGAAGATGGTTCTCCAATATGGGGCCATATATGGGGGTTTCATTACTAGACTTGGCTGAACCATGGGCCGGAGATTTCGAGACATATCAATGCTGGTAATAATGGGCTTAAACTTGTCTATCAAAACAGAAATTATACAGACTTGGTTTTGTGGACCTCAATGACCAAAATCCTCAACTTCAGGGTAAGGCCGAAGCCCTGAAAAATCTTGTGTGAGGATATTAGGCCGAAGCCCAAGTTGTTCATCTCGGGCCTACAACAATCAAACGAATTGTGTAGCAAGTGGTGGCTAGTTCATGCCGTATAGCTCTTGGATGCCCCACACTGCATCCCGGGATCGAGTCTCATTCCCCCCTCCTTCATGTAATAGATTAGAAATGACGAATGAAAAAAAAAAAAAAACAAGTTGTGTAGATCTAGCATAGAACATTATTCCTGATAAAAAGAAAAATTCAATTTAACAGGACATCAATAAGTCCAAGAAGAGACGATATTTTGTTTTGAAAAATGGATGGTGTATAGATGATCTTCAACTCAAACCATGCACTTTAAATAAATTGTTCATCTATATATTCATGTCTGGTTGAATTGATTTTTTTCATGAATATTACAGTCTATGATATTTTCGGAATGAACGATTCAGATCATCATTATGTGCAAGGGATAGGGAAAAAATTATTTGGAGGGATAAAGTGGATTACGGTATATATGGAGGGGAAGCTGATCCCATGTTGCAGTTTAAAAAAAAAAAAATTTTTTTTTGCATGTTTGGTGTGGAAGAATTAGTGACAAATGAAGATAAATGAATGAGAAGAAAAAAACCCAAGACTTAAAGGAGTTATCGGGAAGTTTGGGCAGGTAAAATAAACCCGATTTCAAACGCTATTTTTTTATTTTCCTAAATAAAATAAAATAAAAAGCCCCTCAAATCACGTATGATAAAAGTGGTTGGAGCAACATTCGCTTTCTACACAATTTCAACCTCAGCACTACTATACCGGGTAAGTTTCACACTTTTAAATTAGATTATCATACGCGATTTGAGGGGCTTTTTTTGATTTTGTTTGAATGTTTTGAAAATAGGATCTTGGCAGAAAGAACCTTCCCTGAATAAAATAAAATAAAAAGCCCCTCAAATCGGGTATGATATTGGAGCAACATTTCGCTTTCTTTCTACACAGTTCCAACTTCCAACCTCAGCACTACTAAATTAACCGGGTAAGCTTCACAGTACTCTTACATTAGATTATCGTTTTTCTTCATTGCAATTCAATAATCATTGTCACTCTCTCTCTCTCTCTCTCTCTCTCTCTCAAACGGAGTCAACATTGGTGTTCGTTCAATTTCTGCTGCTATTTGCAATCTGTCGCCCTTAATTTCAATTACCTTCGCGAAAGACTAATGCTTTATGTATGTTGAAGAAATGTTACAACTTACAATGCCTGTTTTCCGCCTAGGTTTTACGTAGTATTATTAGTAGTTATAATATCCATGTGTTCTGTTTTGGGGCCATAATGCAGTGGCGCCTTTTTAGATTTGTTCCTTCATTTAATTATTTTGTTGTCTTTCCCAGTGCCTGTTAGCGAAGTACAAGGCATAGTGTGAGCAAGCTCACTACAGGCCCCTTTTCCGAGGGTATATGCATATGATGCATTCTTAGTATCTCTCCTTCGGACAAAAGAAAAACTCCCAAAAGGAAAAAAATTCCGTCATCAACTTAAGGGCCGGACCATAAATTCCCTTGTAAAAATAGTAGTGTCCCCTTGCCTGTGAGTGAGACAGGTCTAAGAGATATTATATGTTTTTGTTCTTTGTCAGTACTTTCTAAAAGGCACATAAATTTATGGCAAATTCCAAGAGAAGGCAGTAGTTTCAGTTTACTAAGCAGTTTATTATGAAGGTGATGCTGTTGGTGAATAAGCAGTGGATTCGGTTGTTCTAGGTCCAGGAGAACCAGTTAGCCTTGTAGCAGATCGGGAGCGCCAGCCTTTTCAAAGCCAAAATAACCACACAAAAAAATAGCTTTCCTGTTTCTTTGATTTTGCTAATTTTTTTTTTTTTTTTTTTGAAACTGCAACTGCAGCTTTCATATACGTTTTCTAATTTTCTGAACAGTGAAAACATAGAGCAAAAAAGGAAAACCGTGCCAAACATGTCTGATATATTTGCATTCTTTGCAAGTCAACTCATTGTTGGGGAAGAAGTTTGGACTTAACTATGTATATAAAGTGAGTTGAGCCTAATTCAATTCATTGGGGCATGTTTTGATTGGTTTTTTATAGTCTGGCAGTGGTTATATGTGGTCCAATTTACACGTCGACATACGGTTTTGTTTCTTTTTTCTCTACTTTGGAAATATGTGGTCCAATTTACGCGTCAACATTAGGTATTGTTTCTTTGTTCTCTACTTTGGAAATAAAAATCATAAAAAGGTAACAAATTGTCGTAGATGTAGAAGGGGGCGGGGACAAAAATCATAAAAAGGTAACAAATTGTCGACCTAATCTCTATAGTTGTTGGTTTGTTATGCGTAGCATTGTCACAAAAAGATGAAAACATAGTTTTCCTGTTTCCTGGATTTTTTCTATTTAGCATTTGAGTCCCACTCTTCATAAGAAAGATCCGTTTAGATATGGTATGTTTTTTTTTTTTTCAGAGAGAGCTTTCATTTGTGTTTTCTGATTTTCTAAATAGGGGAAAC
Source organism: Gaultheria prostrata (assembly GCA_036023075.1). NCBI lineage: Eukaryota > Viridiplantae > Streptophyta > Magnoliopsida > Ericales > Ericaceae > Gaultheria > Gaultheria prostrata. Next base: position 6,239 of record JAXBDA010002796.1, on the reverse strand, counting down.
GTAGAGCAGAAAATGAAATTGTAGCAAACATGTCAATGCGTTTTCACTCTTTACAATCAATTAATTCATCGTTGGGGAAGAAGTTTGGACTTAACTATTGTATAGAAAGTGACTTGAGCCTAAATTCAATTCATTGGGGCATATTTTTATTGGCTTTTAATAGGTTGGTAAGGGCTATGATCCAATATTATACGCATTCGTCAGTGTATTATTTGGTGGTGATTTGTTAGATATTCGCTAATAACGTTTGAAATTGCATCCTTTATACGCTTTCATCATTGTATTAATTATTTGATGCTGATTTGTTTAGTAGTATTTGCTTATAACGCATGAAATTGCATGATTTTCTCTAACTATTTTGATTCAATGGCTAGGCCGAAAATAAAACCGAGGTAGGTAATGTAGAAGCCCCCAACATCTGATAGCATACCTGCAATAGGAATATTTAAAGAGTCAGTAGCTTGTACTTGGTAGAAGCTATTGTCAACTCAATCTTTCAAAATTCATTCTCTTCAACACATCAGGTTGAATATTTTTAATATTGGAACTAACATGAAGATAGTTGAAACCATCATGTGGAACTCCTGAAATGAATAAACCATAAGTAGAAGATGTTTTCCTTTTCATTGTTTATTTGTCAAAATAGCTGAACATCAATTATTGATGTTTGCTTGAAGAATTTAAAATTTAGTTGGCCGCGTCGATTATATTTGATGAGTGATGGTTGAGCGCAGCCAACTGAATCATCAATAAACAAACCTTAATTTAGTTTTTAGTTAGGATCAATCAGTATCAGCTGCGTCAGAGAATAGTAATGCATCGAAGACCATCACACGATGAGTCATCAAACAGAACTTGATGTATAAAAATATCCCTTCGATGTCTTCATTGTCTTGGAGTTATACGATCATTTTCGATCGAATTTTTCTCCCAGGGAAGTAGAAACTTCAAATCAAGGGTATGTATATAATCCAACTACCTGAGAAGACTAGAAAACTATTTAAACCTCTGCTAGGTGCCAGTGATTGATGTAGTAGTTATTAAGAGGCTTCTTCAACCTCAATTTTTTTTCTCTGCATCAAATCCTAGTGGAAAATCAATAGTAGTAAGATTTATCCAGGCATAAACAAAAAACGGAAGCCTCTTGTTAATGTATTTCCCAATAATGTGAAGTCTACATGACAAGCCAAGTAACAATATATAGCTTGATTTCATGTGAAGTCTTTCAGAATACTGTCTAATATTATTGCAGAAAACAACTTATTGTTATCAACTTCAACCATCTAACTGAAAATATTCTTGCAGGTAGAAGTAAATTCTGCCCTTGATCGTCCAGAGATGGGATTGCCACAATCCCCAGCAGTGAAGAATCAAGATTCTATTTTGGTTCCGTATGACTCCTGGCTGGTAAGTTAGGCATAGTCATTTTAATTTTCATCGTCAAAGTGACATAATTTGCTATAAATTCAGTACGGCTCTTCATCTCCAACCAAACTGCAAATTCTCTTTGTTGATGATGTGTTGTGGTACAAATATCCCCCACTTTCATGTTGAAACCATGTTTTCTGTGTTCTTCCTTTTCTCCCATTTTACGTCAGTCCAAGTTGACTTTATATATATGTCTATTTGTTGGCCTACAGTTAAAACATCCTTCTGCGTTGGACACATTCAAACAACTGATGCGGATCGCAAAAGGAAAAAAGATAGTAGTGTTTTTGGATTATGATGGAACACTGTCCAATATCGTGGACAACCCTGAAAAGGCTTTCATGACCAATGAGGTGAATAGTCTACACATGAGAACTCATTTGTGGAAGTTCCTATTCTTTGTTAGTTTGAAAGTTAGGGTATAATTTGATACACAATTAAGACTCATAGGTATGACATTTGACCTGTTGATGAAAATTGTGATAAACGTGACAGATGCGAATGGCAGTGCGTGAGGTTGCCTGTTGTTTTCCCACTGCTATTATAAGTGGAAGGGGCCGCGGTAAGGTAATACTATGGACCCAAAATTAACAAGTTGTCATATTCTATGTATTATTACACAAGTAATGGAGAATTTCATTTTTCCTCTTCTAGGTGTATGACTTCATTGAACTGGACAATGTTTACTATGCTGGAAGTCACGGATTAGATATAGCAGCTCCATTGCAGTATACGAACTATGGAGATCCCAAGCACCAAACTAGTGTTGTTGGCAAAAAGGTGGGAATTGCTTCTTTTTATTATTTCTAATAAGAAACACCGTGAACACAAGCAAGAACTGATTACAAGGCTTTTGGTGATGTTAATATGGTGGAATCAATTGTCACTGGCCTAACTAGCCATATTGTGGTTTCTATGTTATAGGGTAATGAAGTAGTTCTCTTCCAACCGGCGAAGAAGTATTTGCCAGCAATTCAAAAGGTAGACTGATTTCGTGGCATTTCATTACTAATGGAACCTCTAGCAGATGATCAGTCCACTGCGTTGAAATATATATGGACATACCATTTTGTTACGTCTCTCTTTCTTCCTCTTCTCCTGTGTCTCTAACATTTTCACGTGCTTATGGAAGATATTAGGTGTGTTGACTGAGAAGACTAGAAGTATAAGAGGCGCCATGATTGAAAACAACAAGTTCTGCATTTCTGTACATTATAGACACGTACGTGATGAGGTATGTATTATTCAAGTTCCCAAAAGGTGGAACAGGAAAAAAATTCAATTGGTATTTAGCCTATAGTGGTGCTAAAATATGGAATGTTTGAAGGCCATAACATGGGTGACTATTGATGTTGAATGACTGTTTGTCAAGCTCCTTATTGAAGTACAGCTGATTGGTGTAATGCTTTAAAATGCAGGACTTTTGCACCCTTGAAAAGCTGGTAAATTCTGTAATTGGAGAATTCAAAGAGTTCCGCGTGTCAAAGGGCAAAAAGGTATGGCACACGTTATTCTTGTAATCTCAAATTGTAGTCCCAATTAAAATAATCTTATACCATCTCCATGACATATTTTGATATCTTTTCGGGAATGGGATTCAGGTATTGGAGATACGTCCTGATATGGAGTGGGATAAAGGTCATGCTTTAAATTACTTACTCGACACACTTGGACTCGGAGCCTCAAGTGATGTCCTTCCTATCTACATTGGAGATGATCGAACTGATGAAGATGCTTTCGAGGTAACTCTTTTTCTATCATTGACTACTTCAAATTAGTATATATAGAAGAAAACATATTTCCAAAAGTTCTATTAGTTGGTTCACGTGTAATTTGGTGCTATTTATGCATTTTTTTTTGCCTTCTCCTTTATATTTCCAAAGTTGTCTTATTTTGTAATTGGATATTCACAGGCTATAAGGAATAGAGGAGAAGGCATTTCCATTGTTGTTTCATCCACTCCAAAGGACACATTGGCATCATACTCTCTGCGTAATCCGTTGGAAGTCAACAAATTCTTGTTAGGCCTGGTCAGGTGGAGGAAACATTCTTCTTTGGACAAGAATGCTAAATATAGAGGGGGAAACAAAAATTGTAGAATGGGGCAGTGTCTGAATTTGGAGGATGGAACCAAAATGATGGACTGGAAAGATGCCCATAAACCTATCCTACTCTAATCTAATGGGTAGAAAGGGAAATACTTATTTCTTTTTTCGGGCGAAGTTTTTTTTTCGCCATTGGATAATAGAATGAATCTTCCATCCTTTCGTATCCAATCACGATATGATTAGTGACATATACGAGGAGAAATCCATCGCCAGGGAAGAGGAGAAAATTTTCAAGTTTTTCATGGTTAGGCTGTCTGATTATGGAAAGGCTGATTATTTTGAAGTACTCTTATGTTTTGTTTCAACCCAGTGTAAGTTTTTGTTAAGTGCAATACCGGGTTCCATTTCATCAAGTGTATCTGAAGAATGTTTGTTACCTCCTGAAAAAAGGACTCTTGTTTCTTTGGTACATCATGTATGTTGATCTAATGAAAACTTCTTGTTTCTCTTGCTTAATTACTCGGATGCATCTTTTTGGTTTAGCTAATGTTTCAACTCTAATGCTTCCAATTATTGGTAGTTTTGCACAGGGTGCAAGCGGGCCCGGCCGCTACACGCCCCCAATAATCCCAATATTTGTAGTATTATTTTTTAGGTTTTGTTTATATAAATTCTGAAGAAAAGTTCCCTCAAAATTGTGCCATTAGTATATAATGATGATATTTTATTGTTAATTTATAAATACATGTGATTTGATGCTCTGCGTTAAATATCATGCGTTCGCCACTGGTTTTGCAACAACCACTCTTTCAATTATTTTCCTCTTTCAGAAAATTTATCTCCAAACTTTTGAATGGTTCGTCATTAGTGTTTTTTCGTTTGTAGCGATTATTTGTAAATTATTTATTTTTTATTTTATTTTTTTGGATGTATATGGTATAACTCTATTTAAAAACTTAAAATGTTTGTTAAAATGTTTAAAAAATTGACTAAAGACAGAAAAAAAATACTTAACTCTAGTAGAATCTTTTTATCTCAAAGCTGACAAACAAACGAGGCAAATTGTCTTAATGAATAATTTATTCTCAGTGCTTTGCCTTCTTAAAACACACACGAATAAGTTAATTTTCAAAACAAGATTCAACCCTTAAATTCTGATCATTTGTAACTAATTTCAATACCCCAAACTAACAATAGTTTTAAAAAAGGGCCACATTTGGTCCTCAAAAGCCAATAAGCTGACAAAGGAATTAGCACTTTGTTTGGAACTTAGAGAAAAGAAAGGAAAATAAGGGAAAGTTTTAAAAAAATTCTCTCATTTATTTGGTTTGAGAGGAAAAAGAAGAGAAAATGAGTAAATAGGGTGTTAGGAATATTGAAATTTTCTCCTTATTTTCCTCACACTTTCCTTCTTCTTTATTTTTCTTTCCTTTCTCTTCATTTTCTACAAGTTCCAATGTTCAACTCCGAACTCGTATTTAACTCATTAAAAATTCATTTTAAATGATTTGATATAATGACAAATCATGTTTCAAAGTATTTTTTTAAGACTCTTTAAACTTTCAATTCAAAACAAATGAAGAAACAAGTTTCAATTCAATTCAATCAGCTCTATTTTTTTTATATCTCAAGCTACTCAAAATTAGCTCGATTAAAATTCGTGCAACCCCGAATCAAATCTCATTCCTCCTTCTCAAAATATTTTTAATTTTTGATTATTTTTCAAATTAAACTTATCATTCGTTAAGCTGGTTTATCAACCCTAATGGACTTTCACCCTCTCCAGGGGGCGCTTAAACCCTAAACCCCTCCCTCTCTTTCTCTCGTCGCTGCAACTAAAACCCTAGCTAGTGAACTCTCTAAAAAAAAACTCCCCACCATAACACTCCTCATTTCCCATTCCAACCGTCGACCTGAAAATCCAGGTTTTTTGCATGATCACTGCCAAAACAGTCCACCCTAGCATGCCCGTCAAGCTCCTCTCACATCTCCGTCTCCTCAACCAGTCTCTTCCGTTAACCCGTTTCTCCACCATGAAGCCCACCAACCCATCCGTCAAACACTATTCCTCTCGTGTCATCCCCATTTTCTCTAGGATATTCCCTCACAAGCTCAAGTACCAATCTCTATCCACAAAATTAGGGCTTCCAAAAGAATATCTCGGCTTCCGTAGGTTTTCCAGCCGTAGTCAGTCCGGTCAGGGGGCCGAGGTCAGAGCTTCAAAGAGCCTTATTGATGATGAGGCCGAACTTAGTGATTGGGTCAGTGGGTTGAGATCAAACTCATTTCGAACTCATGATGATGATAGTGGCAGTGGTTCGGGTAGGGATAGAGGTAGCGGTAGAGGTAGTGATAGGGGTAGGGGTAGGGGTGAGAGAGGTGGGAGGGATGGGGGTAGGTTTTCGTCGTTTAAGAGGCAAAGGGATGGTGATTCGGATGATTATTCAATGGGTAGGGATTCATTTTCGAGGGAGACAACGCGGTTTGGTGGAAAATTTGAGGGGAGGGATGAGGGATTTGTGTCACGGAGAGGGGAGAATAATTCGACGATGTCGAAGAGAGGCAGGCGAGGTTCCGAATTTGGATATGGACGGGGAGGAGGAGGTAGGGGTAATGGTAGAGGCGGTGGAGGATTGAACAGAGGTGGAAAAAGTATGCGAAGAGGGGGGTTTGTGACCTCAGATGAGGACATTGGCAATAATAGCAAGCGGGAAGGCGAAGGGAGATTACCTAAGAGAGGTGGTAGGGGTTCTGATTTCAGCT